>JAULBY010015701.1:0-21100 GCA_032358315.1 Ophiocytium majus
CGCCAGCGCCGCCAGGGGTGCGGCCGCGCCTCTTGTGCTCAGCAGCACGAGGCGGGCCAGCCGCCGCTGCCGCAGCGGGCGCGGCCACGTGCGGGACAAACTTGACAGCGCTGGCTGGGCCGCCGCTTTTGAAGGGAATACCAGTGTTGCCATTGTGGCTGAGCAAAGGGGAAGCATGCTCACGGGGGCGCTTTCGCCCCTTGCGGGCTGCGTTGGCGCCTGCCGCGGCGTGGCTTCCATTGGCAGCGGCTGGTGCAGCTGCTCCCGGCGATGGCGGTCACGGCGTGGATGATGCGGTGGTGGGGGGGGGGAAGCGCGGGGTGTGAGGCACAGCGCGCTCGGAACGGAGTCGGGCCATCGATTGCTGCTGACGTACCTCGCTTAGCACAAGTATATACTTCAAGTATGAATATACTTGAAGTACCACACGGCACAAGTTATCAAGAAAATGCTCAGCTCAGCGTGTGCCGTCGCGCTACTAGCCTGAGTGTGGCAGTTTGAGGCGCACAGGCACTTTGTGTGTGCCGGAGAGGTGTGAGAGTGCACCAGGGCTCACTGGGTGGGCACTCGAGAAGGCATGCGCTGCTACAGCTGCTGGCTGGGCGATGAACTGTGCTGGGGCAGCAGTGGTGGTGGTGCTGAGTACGCTGGCCCCAGTGTCACTTTGTGTACTTGTAAGTATGTAAATACTTGTTCAGCTTGCAGTCAACAGTACAGCTCAATATATGCCCTACAGCAGCACGGCGCGAGGGGTCCTTCAAGGGCACTTGTGGTGTGTCAGACGCACGCCAACACGGCGCCTGGCACGCTGACATTGCCGCGTAGCAACGGCACTGGTCAAAGTAACAAAAATAAATGAATGTCATGTGGGGAGCACAGACATCACGTTCCTCATCCCTGCTTTCCCTGTCCCCAGGTGGGGTGCGCTGAAGCGCCCGCCAGAGTGACTCCAGCCTGCCCCCGGCGGCACCCAACATATCCCATGCACACTGATGTGGCGCGCGAGTGCAGAACGCGCAAAGAAGATTTGCCCGGAGTAATCACGCAAACATGCACGTGTATGCACCGTGACACACGCAAGGGCGGCCATGCACAACCACCCCACTAGTGCCAGTGATGACATAAAAAGGCCCCTCAATCTTGTCACCGTTAACATGTCTGCAAACTGGTAAGTGTCCCCCGCGTTGAGCCAAAGCAAGCACACTGTGCGCTGTGAGGCTAGGCTCGACTCCTGGTGGTGCCCTTGTGTGAGACAGTTTTTGTCAAGCTGTTCAACGTCCAGCCTTCCGACCATACATAACATTTGCGATGGCAAACCATCTTGTTTCATGCCTCATTTCGTCATCGTGTTTTCTCACCTGCCGCCCGGCGCAGCCGCTTGTCCGCATGCGCCACCGCAGCGCCGCTCAGCTCCAGAAGCTCCGGCGTCACAGGCACATCGATGTACACATGCGAGGGCCACCGCCCACGCTCGTGCGGCGTGTTGCGCAGGAAGCTGCGCCCCCCCGGTGACGGCGGCAGCAGCGGCGGTTGCAGCAGCGGCGGCGGCGGCAGCATGGGGGTGGCAGCGGGCGCCGCAGCGTGAGCAGCAGCGACTGCAGGTGCAGTATGATCAACCGCAGCATCAGTATTGTGTATGACAGAATGATGGCAACATGACAGAATTCTGCTAAAACAAGGGAGTAAAAAGAGACAGGGTGCAATGGACTTGAAAGTGGGCGCCACAACAGACTTTGCCGGCAGCAAGGGCTTTAGCAGAACCCCTTGTGTGGTTATACATATAGGTGCGCACAGTGCAAACACTGCTGGCAAGCCACACTGACCAAGAAACAGCATGCTTGTCTGCGTTGAGGTGCTGGCAACGATGCGATGTCGCCTTGGTACATACTGCTTGGCCAACATCTGATTTGGGCACCAGCAAAACTCTCTCACCCGTGGGGGTTGGGCCCCTTGCTGAGCTCCACTCTCCTGCTCACGTTGGTGGGGTCGTAGAGGCTGTCTTCGAACAGAGACGACAGGTCCGCTGGCAGCTCCAGCTGCTGCTCTGATGTTGCTGCTGCGGCTGCGCTAGTTGAAGAGGGCTGTGATGCGTCGCCATCGTTGGTGCTGCCTTCGGAGTCGGAGGCATATGCACCCAAAAGGTCCATGTGCTGCTGACGCTGGCGCTGCCGCTGCCGGCCACCACCCTCCTGCCGCGCACGCGGGGATGGAAAACTAGTGAGCAGTCGATACAGCCTAGCAGCGCTGAGCGCGTCGACTCAACTGATCCGTTGCCTGATCCGCTGACTGCAGGTTGCTGCTCACGAGATCACACACGCGCGATCCTTGGGACAGAAGACAGCAGAGCGGGCGGCGCTGAAGGTGAGCTGGCGGCGGGGGCTGCGGGCCTGGGCTTGGCGGTGCATGCGGCCCTCAGCGGTTGCACTAGTTTTCGCAAGGATGCAGCTGCTGCCCCTCCAAAGCACGCAGCCTTCGCTGCTGGATTGCTGCCGAAGGGTGCCCACCCGCAGCAAGAAGGGACACTCGCAGTCACATGCCTTGCCCACCAACACATCAGCCACGCCGACACCGTCCCCCACCACACCTCTCCAGTAACCATGCAAGGCCTGCTTTTCTCCTCCGCTCATTGCAGCATGGCCTAACTTACCCCCTGGGTTGCTGCTGGCACAAACCTGCTTTCTGCTGCGTGTGCGGGTCGGGCTGCAGCTGCAGCGTGGCGCACACAGCTGGCGGGCGGGAAGTCCTAGCCAGGGGTGGTGGCCATGCCTTCCCCGGGGTCCTCCGAGGGGGACGGCAAGAAGGTCGCCCGCAAACCGTCGGTCAAAAATTTCTTTGCGGGCTTGGGACATGGCTCCAAGCGGGCCAGCAAGGACGCTCAGGTGAAGTCAGAGCGCAAAGCTCAAGTCGCCTTCATCAACATGACCAGCACCAGCAGCTCTGGTGAACAATGCAGCCACTAGACATGCCGAGTGCCATGGCCTTCCTGGCTGGTGCGCGAAAGCAGAGGCGTAGCAGAGGTGCCACCCGCTGGCGCTGCTGGATTGACAGTCGTTGGCATGACGAGTCACTCTGCCGCGAGGCAACTGCTGCGTCCGGTGCTGCCAAGCAGTGTGTACCTAGGTGTCACCTCGGTGAGGGCGTGTGTGGCAGCAGTACCTGGGAATGCGCCGCGCACGGCAGCTAGCGTTACTGCTCACAACAGTCATGAGCACAGCGCTTGCGCACACTCAACACTCGAGTGGTCATGTTTCCTGCCCACGACTGTGTGCAACCAGGGGCGTAGCTCTGCATTACTCCGTGGCGAGTCCTGCATACGCCAAACGGTCCCGCACCGGCCTGCACCACACGCCGGGTTCATAATTGCTGCAACTGACAGCCACCCAGCAGACGTCCTCACGCCGCCCCACAAGCGCCAGCCAGCATGATCACAAACCTTTGTCACACCTTCCAAACTCTCACCCACACCGCGCTGCCGCCGCCGACGCCGCCAACCCCCACTCTGGCAGGTCGCTGGCGACCTGGCGGAGGTAAGGGATGCAGCCACGGTGGCGGCGCAGCCCGCCGCGCCCGCAGCGGCGAGCGCGGTGGAGACAGCGCAGGCGGTGGTGGGCGCAGCGACGGGAGCGGCTCGTGGCAAGGTGACGGCGCCACCTCTCACCGGCCCTGCCGCAGCGGCGCCGCCGGCGCCGCCGCCCGTGGCGCCCTCCACACAGGTGCGCGCTTTGGGGGCGGGTTTTCTTTTGGCTCAGTTTTTTGGAGTCGACTGCGTGTTGAAGTTTGACTGCAGCTTTTTGAAGTTGGCTGCCGCATGTCCCGGCCCCGCCGCCCATGGCGCCGCGCTCCGCGCAGCAGGTGCGCTTCGGGGGCACTTTTTTTTGGGGGGGGAGTTGGCGCTGTGTGCTGAAGTTTGACTGCAGCTTTTTCAAGTTTGTGTATTGGTCATAGGGACATGAGGGCATGTGCGCACCGGATGTTGAAGTTGACTGCTGCATGTTTGAGATTTTTTGAACCTCGAGTTTTGTCAGAAGTACGTCAGAAGTACTTCATAATATACATATACCCCTTTTGCACGGCGTGACAGCCCCTACCGGTGAGGAGACCTAGAGTGTATCGCTCCTAGATTGAGATTTCATATATAGTGGGCCAGAGGTGCGGCTCTTCGCGCGCAGAAGTTAAGTTTGGCACAGCAGGCGGCATGTGGCCGCCTGGCGCCTGGCGCGTGCACACCGCACAATAAACATGGTTGCAGTGGCGGCGGTGCAGGCCGCATAGGCGTTGACGTTAGGACATCGTGGGGCACTGGTTATGTGGGCAAGTAGTGACTACCATGCAAAGAAACAAAACGCTGTGGTGCCACATTTGGGCCACGGCAGCAGCCCATTGGCCGTGAATATGTGTTCACTGCGTTGTGAGCAGTGCCAGTGTTCATAGCCCACGCAGCAGACATTTCCCATGCGACTGTGCTCTCTGTAGGGGCAGACGCGCCCTGATGAAGCGCTCGGCAGGCCGGGTGAACCTCCCGTTCGCAGATGTGAACATGTACTTATGTTAGTATGATACTACTACTTTGAAGTATCTCTGCAGCAAGGAGACCTGGAGCTTATCGCTCCTAGATCAGTTTTCTACTTGAAGTGTAATGCAGATACAGTAGTACATGGGTGTGCTGGTCATGCAGGTCGACGCACGGGGTGCACCGGACCACAATGTGTATGCCGACCTATTACCGGTAGTAGTTAAACTTTCAGTGTATTTTGCTCTTATGACAACCCTAGTGTATGATGCACCGTGTGTCAGGACGCGCGCAGTGCACAGCTTCGCTGAATTGTGTTTCTTGCTCAGCATAAGGCGCGCATGGAATGACCTCATGCTCTGTGTGTGTGTTCATACTTGAAGTAGGTCATTGGAATGGCACAGCAACCATCGGTCTCGACTGTGCACCACCTTTTGCAACTGTTGGCCACTGCTGTGCAGGTGTCTGAAGCAGCACAAAAATGAGTTGGTACACAATCATCCCACGCGTGACCTACTAGTCAAGTAGCATTTTGCGACTGCCAGCCGGCGGTGCTCTCCTGAGCGCATGCCGGCTACACGGATACAAGACGTGACAGCAAAAAATGAAATATGAAATACACTTGGAAGTACTTCAGAAGTATAGTACAAGACGTGACAGCAAAAAAAATGAAATTCAGTATGAAGTGGGTGGGATTTAATATATATATATATATTGCAAAAACGTGTTTTGCCCTCTGCTTTTCATGTTTGAATTTTGCTTTTGATGGAGATGTTGGTGCAACATGCACAGCAGTACTGCGCACACCTCACCGGCGCCTCCACAGCCCCTGCGCCCCCGCTGCTGGGCAGTCCTCCGGCCTGCCTTACAAAGTAGCCACGTTATCACTCACAGGCACGCATTGTGTAAACTACAGAAGTACAAACTATGTGGTGCATAGTACTCCTAGTACATATAAAAGTACATGTACATACTTCGAAGTATATGTGTGCGGGGTGGTGCTGGCGGCACACGTTATGTACAAGTATTGGTTATCTATACACACATGTACAGGTTGATATACATTATTTTTGTAGGTGCTATTCATGGCCGGACTCATTTGGGTGGGAGTGCGACAAAGCTATGGTGCCAGTGCCAATGCGCCTGCGGGCACAACTGTGCGCCGTCATCGCCGCCAATGCACAGTTTTTTCTACATTTACTTTAGTACCGTAGAAAAATATTATTGTTGTTGCCCAGCACGCACGGTCATTGCTATTGCTGCTGAGCACTGGTTATCATTGCTGTTGCTGCTGAGCACTAGTGGTCATTGCTGCTGCTGCTGAGCACTAGTGGCCATTGCTGCTGCTGCTGAGCAGTGGTCATCATTCTTGCTGCTGCTGATCACTTGTGCTTACTGCTGCTGCTGAGCAGGTGGCGCCGCGGGTTTTTTCTTTTTTTGTGGTTGGTTTGCTGAGCGCTTGTGCTTATTGCTGGTGCGCTGAGCAAGTGGTGCCGCGCGTTTCTATAATTATCATTGTGGCTGGTTTGCTGAGCACTTGTGCTTATTGCTGCTGCTGCTGCTGAGCAGGTGGTGCCGCGCGACGCAGCAGGCACCGCGGCGCACCTGCGGCCGCGCCCACCCCGCGGCAGCCCTGAAATTGCGATCACCGGCCTGGAGGTAACCGCCAGTAACTGTCGGCTGCCGCAGTGCGCTTTGACCAGCCCTCGTTGTGCATGCTGCGAAACAGACAAATCTTGATCCAGCGCGCGGCTGCTGTTTTTTTTTTCCGGCTTACCCCCAGATGCCGCTTTGCTGGTTGAAGCAGATCTCTGTCCACTGCAGCACCAAACCAGACCATCCGCTGCAACCACTATTTTTCGTCTCTTGTCTGCCACCTGAGCCTGGACTTCATAACACCCTCTGCTGCCGCTCCGCTGCTGCCCTGCTGCGTGCGCGCTGCTGCTGCCGCCGCGTGACCGCCGCTGCTTGCGCTGCTGTGGCTGCTGCCGCCACGGCCGCCGCCCCTTCTGCCGCCGCTTCTGCCGCCGCCACCACTTCTGCCACTTCTGCCGCCGCCGCCGCGCAACCCCACCCTGCGCCGCTTCTGCCGCCGCTGCCGCTTCTGCTGCCGCCGCCACTCAACCGAACGGTATCAGGGCGGGGAGGCCGTGCTAGGGGCTCTGGCGAAGCGCGGGTTTGCGGTGCACGTGGCAATGCGGCGCCGCAACGGCACCATCGACGCGGCCGTCGGCCTCGGCAACAAGATCACCAAGCGGCTGTCTGTGCAGGAGGTGCGGCATGTGTAGGGTTGCCGGAAGCGTCACCCGTAGTCCAGGACAAACTACTTTGAGTATCATTTTGAGTTGCGGCTGTCGGTGCGGCCCCGCAGGCGCAGGACAATCGTTCCTTTTGAGTCGCGGCTGTTTGTGCAGGAGGTGCGGCGTGTGGCCATACGCACCCGTGAACTGCAGTTTGAGAGTAAGGTGCAGGCTTTTAAGACGGCCGTTCCTGCTGAGTTGCGACTGTCTGTGAAGCAGGCGCGCCATGTGCCGCACGCTCCCGTAAAGCGCAGGTCTAACACAAACGCTCCGTCTGAGTTGCGGCTGTCTGTGCAGGAGCTGCGGCATGTGCCACACGGGCACCCGTAACGCGCACCTCTAAGACAAACATTTAGTGATGGGTCACAGCGTATAATTTTCGCATTATACGCCGTTTAACGTATGTAAATACGCCGTATGACGCATACATTATACGGCAAACACGCCGTATATCGCATTTTTGGGCGCAGAAGTATGCCGTATTTTGTTCAACGTATAAAATACGTCATACGTCGTGACCCATCGCTACAAATATTCCTTTTTGAGTTGGGATCTTTACCTGGCGCACCAGCCTTTGACTTGTGCGCCGACTCTGTATACTCCGAACTGCCCACACAGACTGCCCACACAGACGCAAGACAACAAATGAAATCGAACACTAATAAAAACCAAAACCTCAGCCACATGAAACCTAGAGAATCCCTACACGGTTGCTAGCCTGTGTGGGGGGTCTGTGTGGGCAGCGTGGGTTATGACTCTGTACAGTCGGTGGTCAAAATCGCTGCTGGGGGGCTGAGTTTACTGATTGGCGTGGCGGTGCCTGGGGTTGGGGTTCTAAACATTGTGTACTGCGAAGTACTTCAGTCTGGAGGCTGAAGCTGTACAGGTGTACATCACGAAGGTCGACTGTGATGAAGTGAATGCTATGTGCATAGGGTTCTATGATGCGTGGGTGTTGCCCATGTACTGCCACACCGCCTGTGTGGGGAGGGGCAGGGGGCGGCGGCACTGGCATCCACCGCAGCGTCTTCACGCGCTCCAAGTACTGTACACCTATGAAGTTGCACATGTATATATACGTCACACACATGGATTGTGGTAAAAGGAAAAATTACGCCATGGTCAGGTGCACGCGTGGGAGGTGGTGCCTCCTCGCGCGCCAGCTGCTCTGGCCGGCGCCCTGGCAGACGACCTACCGTAACTGACGGATCATAATGCCCGCCTGCTACTGCGCGCGCTGCAGACGCTCACATACACGCGTCACAGTTGCGGCACCGCCATGTCCTGTCATTGTGGCTCCCCTGTCCATTAGTTAGCATACCTGGCACGCCAGTACTTAACACCTAAAGTGGGAAGTCTGCATACTACCGTAACTGACGGATTATAACGCGTCCCCGCGTTGTCAGCGGCGGGGTTTCCTGTTGCCAGCGCGGGGGGCGTTATGCAATGCACCCGCGTTATACAGAGTACCCGAATTTGTATAGAATACCCCCCCGCGTTGTCGTCATTAAGGCGCCGTCAGCCTCGCAGGGGGCGGTAAACAGCGTCATTACGACTCTGCATAACGCCCCCCTCTCGTCAAACAAGACCCCCGCGTTATACTCCGTCAGTTACGGTACCGCGCCAGGTAGACCTCTAACTGGCGGTCGCTCACAGTTCCTAAATGTTGTACTTGTTGGTTGTTGACAGTGCACGGCCTGGAGTGTCTACCATTAGACCGCTTCACGTCGACCTGCACGAACCTGGGTCCTCGCGCACCGGCTGTTCTTCGACCGCGCCAGCCTTCTACCGCCCTCACAACCCCTTTTTTACCATGCATATGTACTAGTACAAGTGTACTTTGTAGTACTTCGTAGAAGTATATTTTCAGGTGGAAGAGAATTTTTTTGTGCAGCAAACACGGTGCGCACGTACAACGCCTGCGCAGGAGGTGCGCCGCGTCGGGGGGCGTGCATCCGCACAGCGCGCAGCGTCCACGAGACCCGTTTTTTATTAGTCACAACCATGGTACGGGCCGGCACGTGTAAGGTGGGGAGGCTACCTGGGTTGGTACCTGGGTTTTGCTACCTGGTTTGACTGGTCACCCCACACCTCACGTGTTGCTCGTGGGCTTTGGCCTGATTTGCTAGCTGCGCCGTTCTGCAGAAAGCGCGGGTTTTGTCAGAGCGGCGAACAGAGGTGTGCAGAATGCCTCTGTGACCATGGCGCTCACCGTTCCTTGGAATGTTCTCTTGATTGTGTCGTGTTCTGCAGAACATGGCAGGGCAGGACCCCCTCACGTGGTCGCGCGCCCAGCGCACGCGCGTGCTTGTGGCCGCCATGAAGGTCATCAAGGACTTCGACGACATCAACTGCAAGGAGTGCTTCCTGCTGCACGACAAGGTTGGTTTGCGCACGTGGCTTTCTATACTACAGAACAGTACCTGAAATATACCATGTATATATATTTAAACCAAAATGCTGACATGTAATCCTTAGCACGAATGAACATGTACTTCGGACGTGCTTCCTGCTGCACGACAAGGTTTGTGTGCGCACGTGCGCGTATGTAAACGGCGGTGGGTTTGTTCATTTGCACCTTGTGGGCATGCACGAATCCATGCCATGCATGCCAGCACGTTCGTGGCGATCGCACACGCGCTGCAGTGTATGCACATGAACTGCCTCCCCTCCGTCCAACCAAGAGCAAGAAGTGCTGTAGCAGGTAGGCCTGAGCCGCCGGCAGGCTGCTGCTGATCGCCACGGTGACGCCGCTGCTGCTGCTGACCACTGCTTGTGCTGCTGAGCACTGCTTCTGCTGCTGAGCACTGCTGCTGCTGAGCACCACGGTGCCGCCGCTGCTGAGCACTGCTTCTGCTGCTGAGCACTGCTTTTGCTGCTGAGCACTGCTTCTGCTGAGCACCACGGTGCCGCCGCTGCTGCTGCTGACCACTGCTTCTGCTGCTGACCACCGCTTCTGCTGACCACTGCTTCTGCTGAGCACCACAGTGCCGCCGCTGGCTGCTGCTGCTAACCACTGCTTCCGCTGCTGAGCACATCTCCTGCTGCTGCTGCTGCTGAGCAGGAGGCGCTGAGCAAGATCACGCTGGAAAGCAAACCCGACGAGATAGCCGAGTACTTTGGCTCAGGTGCGCCGTGCTGCCGTCTCTTGTCACCTGTAACCTGCAACCGCGTCCACAGCCCAAACACGTGTTCGGCGCGCTGCCACACACGCTCCCGCATGAAAAACCAATCTAGGAGCGATAAACTCTAGGTCTCCCCACCGGTAGGGGGCGTCACCCTGGGCGGAACCGTGCAAGGGGTGAACAAAGCGAAGACAGCGCCTGCAAAACAGCACTGCTGCACCAAGCCGGCTGCTGGCGCTCATCTACATGCTTGCTGTGGCTGCCGCCGCGCCTGTGGTGTACACTTTTACTACGGTAATATTAGACTCCGCTTAGGGCGCGGAAAGCCCTTTGCACATGGCGTGCGCGTGACCAGAGAACATGATCAGCCATGCCGTTGCGCGCGAACTAGCTGGCAATGCTCAGCACTGCGTACTCTGAACAAAGCCTGGCGTGTTGCGTGTACATGTTTGGCCGTCACGGCGGTCACATGGCCCCCATCACTGACCTCGGCTGCCGTGTGCGCCCTGCACACGTGAACTCCCGCAACTGACCGGCGGAAGCCCCATCCCACCTGCGTTCGCCTGCCGCCGCTTGGTTTTGTTTGTTACCATTGGTATTGTTTTGTTTAATTTATTTACAGTGCGCTCGCAAATATAGTGCGCTTTGATATAGAGTGCAGTATGCGATCTGGTGCGGCGTGCAGCGGCATGTCACAGCCCACATGATACTATACGAAGTTGTATACAGTGCCCTATTCGACACAGCGCGGGTCTTAATACAGTGCGGTGGTCAGGGGCTGTGACACCACCCCGCACTATGTGACGAGTGCACTGTATTTTCATTTTTCCCCTGCCAAACCTCTCGCGGTGTCTGCCCATGTGCATGTGTGTGTGGTTTTGGCGCGCGCGCAGGCATCGGCATGTACTTTGCGTTCCTGGAGTACTACACGGAGAAGCTGCGCAACCCGGCGTTTCTGGGCGTCGTCCTCTTCCTCTCGCAGCTCGTCTACGGCTACGAGTCCGTTCTGGGGCCGCTGTACTGCATGGGGTGAGCGCCGCTACACTTCTAGTGTACTGTCGACTGTACGTGTTTGTCTTATCATATCATAAACGTCAGTATTGTGACACTTCAAGTAACTACGTAGTACTTCTTCTCGCAGCTCGTCTACGGCTACAAACCCGTTCCGGGGCCGCTGTACTGCGTGGGGTGAGCGCCGCCGCTTGTGGTATCATAAATATACTTCAACACATTGCCATGCCATACACATCGAGTCGAACACACGTTCTTTTGTCGCACTTTTTCAAGTATATTATCATGTACAGTACCTGACATTCATTGTATTTCAAGTATGTGATAGTTCAAGTCGTACTCTCGCAGCTCGTCTACGGCTATGAATCCGTTCTGCCGCCGCTGTACTGCATGGGGTGGGTGCCGCCGCTCAGTACTTCTTACTACAGTACTTCAAGCATGTCGTAATATATACACAGAGTTGAAGTACGTGTACGCTTTTGTTGAAGGATTATGTACATGGCCCAGGCACCCCTATAAAGACTGAGCCTAGGAGCGATAACCTTTAAGTCTCCCTACCGGTAGGGGCTGACACCCTGGGTGTGACCCGTTCAGGGCGCCGAAAGCAACGAGAGCGCCTACGCAGGCAGCAAGTCTAAGTCATCGGTGGTTATTGTCAATTTTCGGCCCCTGCACGCACCGCGCACAGGCTGGCCCTGTGTTCCACGCTGATTGGATCGGGCTCATAACGTACAAGCATAGCGTACTTGCGCAGTACTACAGTAATACTACTGTAGCAATATGCACTTGAAGTACAAAATACTTTTTGAAGTACAACTAATATTACTTTGTTCTCCGTGTGTGCGCCGCCCGCAGGCTGGCCCTGTGGTCCACGCTGTTCCTGGAGTTCTGGAAGCGGCACTGCGCGGGGACGGCGTTCCGCTGGGGTGTGTACGGGGTGGAGAACGAGGAGGAGGTCCAGGTGCGCGCATGAGACTGGTACACTACAACTAATAGTACTTCTGAAGTACTATAGTAGTATTACCGGTACTGTATTGTAAACTACATTTAGAGTACTTCGTAAGTATTTCGAAGCATGTACTTCAAAAGTGTACTGCGGCACTATATTATGGTACTATAGTAGGTACATACCCACTTAATCACTGCGCGGGGACGGCGCTCCGCTGGAGCATGTACGGGGTGGAGAACGAGGAGGACGTCCAGGTGCGCGCGCATGAGACTGGTACATCATACACTATGTCAACCTTTAAGTAGTCAATCTGATATGCACAGGTACTTCAAAAGTATGCTCTGCAGTGTTTTATAGGCACATGCGGAAGTGCAACGTACATGTGTATGCACGCGCTTGGTCAGTGTGCGGGTGTGTGGCGGTCCGCTGGGGCGTGTACGGGGTGGAGGACGAGGAGGAGGACGAGGAGGAGGTCCAGGTGCGCGCGGATGAGGCTGGTACACTACAATTATACACTGTGTTGTGAACTGAATACTAGTAGTAGTACGTATACACATTGTGTGCACACTTTATCAGTGTGCGGGTACGGCGGTCTGCTGGGGCGTGTACGGGGTGGTGCACGAGGACGAGATGCTGGTGCGTGCGCATGTGAAAATTTAGATTATACCTCTGCACCTGGTATTTTAAAGTATATATCTACCGTACGGTACATAACATCAGTACCTAGGAGATGTGATATGTTTATGTTGCAAGTGTAATTATAGAAAAAATATACTACGTAGTATAGTACTTCGAAGTGTGATATGCTGCAAGTGAGTACTGAAGGCCTGTAAGGGGTAGAGAATGAGCAGGAGGGCCAGTGCGCCTTCATGAAAAAAGCTGGTGGTTGCAGTACATAAATATATACTTCAAGTGTACGTTTTGCCATCATGGTATAAGCACGTGAGAACTTGCACAAAGGTGAGCACGTGAAAACGTGCACAAAGGCGGCTTGTACCAAAGTGCGGGTCATGAACGCACACTGAATTTGTAATTCGCGAACGCAGTGCACCGTGTGGATGTCTCTTGTAAACGTTGAAACACTTGCCCACGAAGCATATCTATTATAAAGGTGTTTGTGCACCATGGCGCCATGCGCGCGCGATCCTCCCCAGTTGAGTCCAGATTTCGTCATACAAGAGTGAAGTTCCACTGCAACAACAAAAAATATTCTTGCGGCTTGCATAAAATGAACCTGGATGTCCGCCTCCTTTATCCTGGGCACAGACGTCACGGGAGGCGAGGGGCAGCACCCCTCGGACCGGTGTTCATGTCATGCTGCACATCATGACTCATTAATTTTGAAGGCAGTCATCACTCTGCTACTACTAGTAGCCGTTGTGCACACACTGCCGGGCATGTGGGCATCGCCACGCGCGTGCTGGCATGCATGGCGGCGCAGAGAAAAAGAAAAGTACTAGCAGTAGCGGTTTCACCCGCTTGCACGCGTGAGCGCGCAAGAGCCCCGCTCATTCAGGCCAGCATGAAGAACCACTCAAACCACACCTATTTAACTTTTTTATGATAAAAATAACAAAATTAGCTTGTGGCGCGGACAGCCCCGCGCACATGGCGTGCGCACACGTGGAAAAGCACGACCAAAACAGGCTGTCAAGTCAAAGTACTGGCGGTACCACATATACTAATGTACTAAGGTATATATACCAATATAGTACTTCAGTATTAGTACCTAATACTCCAAAGTATTTCTGCGGCTGCACCGCGCCTGCTGCCCCCTGCAGGACCTGGCAAAATACGTAGAGGGGGGAGGCAGCACCGGTCGTACCAGTGTCTATGTCATGCTGCAGATGACGACTCTTGACGTCAATTAAATCAAGAAATAAATAAATAAAAACTCTGCTCTACTGGTACCACACTAGTAGCGGTTTTATCGAGTTGCGCTTGCGGGCGTGCAAGAGCCCGGGTCATTCAAGTGCCAGAGCAAAGCAACTACTCAAAAATACTAGCGGCGACACCAAACTGGCCTTATTTTATGCGGCTGCACCCCTGCAGGACCTGGCAAAACACGCGGAGGAGAACGCGCGCGCCCTGCGTGCGCCCCTGTCGCGCGTGCTGACGTCCATGGGCGTGATTGCCCTGTCGATCGCGTTTACGATCCGCGCAATGCTTGCGTGCGTCAGCCTCAGCGAGGGCGCGGAGGCGCGGTGAGAGAGCCATATCTGCTTCATACACACACTACACTGGTGTACAAAACTTGAAGTACAAGTTGAAGTACAAGTTGAAGTTGGGTGTGCTGTCTGACGTCCGTGGGCGTGATCGCTGTGTCCATCGCGTTTCACGATCCGCGCCATGCTCGCGTGCGTCAGCCTCAGCGAGGGCGCTGAGGCGCGGTGAGAGCTTCATGCAGTTTCTAAATTATTACACAACTTAAAGCTCAAGTTGAAGTAAAAGTTGAAGTTTTAGTTGTGCTGTCGACCATGTCTTTCAGTATCCGCACACACACTACAGTACCGTAGTATACACAAGTTGATGTACAAGTGGAATTGTGTGTGTGTGTGATCACGCTGCTGATCATGCTCGCGTGCGTCAGCATCAGCAAGGGCGCGGAGGCGCGGTGAGAGAGAGCTGAAGGAGAAGCTAGGGCGTCCATGCTCGCCGTGTTGCTGTCTGTCACGGGAGTGCCGAAAAGGGCAGGGCCGTTGTGTGTTCGTGCACACAAGTTGAAGGACAAGTCAAAGTTGCCGTGCGGCCGTGCAGGCCTCGCAACTCGTACACCAAGCCGGGAGATGAGTTGAGTGTTTGGTGTGGCTGCGCGGTGTGCTACCGGTAAGTGCAGTCCATGTTGAGGTTGGACTTCAAGTTGAACTTGGATGTGTGGGTGCGCTGCCCATGTGAGCTCACCATGCGCGCCGCGCGTGAGCTTCAAGGGCGCTGAGGGGCGATAAGAGGCATATACTCCGAAGAATGCAAGTCGAAGTATGTGTATTAGTAGTGTTGGGTCACGGCGTATAACGTATTTTATACGTTGTACCAAAATACGGTCGTATTTCTACGCCCAGAAACGCGATATACGGCGTATTTGCCGTACTAATACGTTCATCTGTATACATTATACGGTGTATTTACATACTACACGTAGTACGTTAGACGGCGTATAATGCTAATAATTTACGCTGTGACCCATCACTATGTATTAGTCATACAGACATGAGGGCATTGCGCAACGATATACACTACGGGTAATCAGTGAGGCGGGTAGGGCGCGCTCAGCAGCGAGACGTGCTTGTACGCGCCGAGGGCGGGCGCAGCGCCAGGTGCCGCCGCCGGGATGGCGGAGCGCCAAGTGAAAGTATGAAAAACTTGCACCTGAGATAGCACACGCGCCCTTCTCAGCCGGGGGTGTTCACTGCTTCGCCTCTGGCCTCGCCGCAGGCGCACACTTCAAGTTGAACTTGAACTTGTACTTGACGGGCCAGCCTTCAAGCTGAAGTTGGACCTGATGGGCGCAAGTGCAGCACACACACCCTGCTGAGCCCCCCCCCCCCCCCCTCCTTCCCTGGGCATAGTGTGCGCGCCGGTATACACTACGGGTCATTAGTGACGCGGGTAGGGCGCGCTCAGCAGCGAGACGTGCTTGTACGCGCCGACGGCGGGCGCAGCGCCAGGCCACCGCCGGGATGGTGGAGCGCCAAAGTTGAAGTATGACAAGCTTGGACCTGAGACAGCACACACCCTGCTGAGCACCCCCTCAGCGCCACCGGCGTGTGTGTGCATGGTGCCTGTGTGTGTGTGATAAGACTCTATCATTAAAGGCATACATTTGTATACTGTAGTACTCCGAAGTATGCAACTTGAAGTATGCAACTAGAAGTAGTTGCCGAAGTTGCGCTGATACAGGACGCGCCATGCTAAGCCCCCCCAACGCCACCGGCGTGTGTGTGCATGGTGCCTGCGTGCGTGTGTGCGCGTGCAGGTTCGGCAGCGACAGCTACCTGCGCTTCTGGCCCATGGTCCTGTACGCGTGCGTGCCCATTGTGTGCTCCAAGGCGTACGCCAAGGTTGCGGGCGCGCTCAACGAGTGGGAGGGCCACCCCACGGACAGACAGAAGGACGACGCGCTCACGCTCAAGGTGGGCGCACTGCCGCTCCTGCCGAAGTGTCTGCAGCCACTGCCGCTGCTGCTGCTGCTGCCGCTGCCACCGCTGCCACTGCTGAGGCGCTCACACTCAAGGTGGGCCCGCCTCGTGCCGCGTGCGCCCGCTGTCTGCAGCTGCTGCCACTGCTGCTGCTGCTGTTGCTGCTGCTGCCGCAACACCGCTGCTGCTGCCGCCGCCGTTGCTGCCGCCGCTGCGTCCGCTGCTACCGCTGCCACTGCTGCTGCTGCAACCGCTGCTGCCGATGGTGATCTACTATACCAAGTATGCAACACTGAATGTTATTCAAGTCATATGCCATGAGATACCCGGCTGTGACCGGCGTGCTGACAGCTCTGGGGCCCGCAGCCTTGTTCTGCTGCTGGTGCTGGTGCCACCACGGGGGTGGCTGCCGCCGCTGCTGCAGCTGCCGGCGGCTGCTGCGGAGTGCAACACGCCGCAGCACGAAGCCGTGCTCCCCTGCCGCACTTGTAGCAACCTACACGTTGCTGTTGGGGCGGCTTGCGAAAGTGCACGCGTACGCATGCCCCCCCCCCCCCCCCCCCCCCCCCCCCCCCCCCCCTTGGCATCCTTCCACATGATGCTTTGCTCACTCGCACTACCCACTTGCCGCTGCCGCCGCCCCGCCGCCGCTGCCGCTGTTACCGCCGCCGCCGCTGCCGCTGCCACCGCCACTGCCGTCGCCGCTGCCGCCGCCGCCATTGCCGCTGCCGCCTGTTGTCACTGTCGCCGTTTCTGCCCCGCAGCTGTTTGCGTTCCAGTTTGTGAACTTCTTCTGCGCGCTGTTCTACATATCCTTCTTCCTGCGGGACATGCCGCGCCTCGGCGGCATGCTCTTCTCCCTGTCCGTCACCAAGCAGGTCAGCACCTTCAACTTCACCTTTGAAGTTAGTTGGTGAGGTACTGCTTCTTCAACGCAAGGTCAACACGCCAGCCTGGCACTGCGCTGCGATGGCGCCAGCCGCGCCGGTCACCCGTGCCACACGCCGTGCAGCGGGCACTGTTGAAGTCAGCTACCCCTGTGTTCATATGCCAACACACCGCCCCACCAACCCTGGCTGCCCGGGGTTGGCGCCTGCTGCTGTGTGCATCCGATACCCCCCCCACACACCCTTGCCAAATCCCTGCTGCCGCGCTCGTGCGCGCATGCGCAGACCGTCCCACCAACACCCCTAGCATCACTAGCGGCGCTGTCCCCCCGCCCCTGCCACAACCCCTCAAGCCTTTCACTCTGAGACCACGGGCATGTATTCTTGCAGTGCTGGCGCCACGCCGGCCGGCCTGTGCGCCTCCCGCCAGCATGCCTAGCGTCGCTGGGCGGCGCTGTGCTGCGCTGACCCTTGCCGCGCAGCCTGCCCATCCCTCCCCTTCCCCATCAGCCATCAAGTGTCAAAATTGCGGTCACGCCCCTTGGACTGCCAGTACCCCGCCCGGCCGCTGTACGCGCGGCGCTGCCGCTGCCGGCTGCGCCCCCCTCTCGTACCCCCGGGCCAAATGCTGGCAGCAGCCGCGGATATCCCCGCGCCATGCGCCCCTGCAATGCCCCCCCCCTCCCCCGCGGCAGCTGACAGTGCCCCTGCCATGCTGCCCCGTGCCGGCCCGCTGTGTGTGCGTGCGCGTTTCTGTGTTGCACGGCAGCTGTCGGGCAATGTGATGGAGGCCGGAGTGCCGCTCGCCAAGCGCAAGTACCAGGAGTGGAACGAGAAGCGGCGCGCGCGCATGCTTGAGGCACACCCTGCAAACGTTGGCGCCGCCGCTGCCGCCGCCGCCGGTGCGTCGCCTTGGCTGCGCGCGCGCGCGTTCCTCACACTCACCCGCATATACTTCGTATACTTCGTGTCTAGTATGTTCTTCCAAGTACTAAGTTGTCACCGCAAGTAACTCTATGCACGACCGTGCTGTCACCATTGCTGTGGTCATGCCCCGTTACGATGCGGGACCGGTGACTCATGTTACTCCCACCAATGTTTCTTCTGGTAGCCCCCCCCCCCCCTTGCTTCCAGCAGCGCACCCACAGCAGCGCGGCTCCGCCCCGTCATCCCCCCCACAACGACATGCAAAGCTGCTGTGTGAAGTGTTGGGCCGGCTGTGCATGGTGGTGTAGCATTTTGAACCGATGATCTGCCCTAAAACAAGAATGCTTAGAGCGAGTCTGATAGTGTCTGCCTGGTGGTGCTGCTAGCCGCCTCACAAACCCCTTTGGCCTGGCACCCATCTTGCTGTAACACGCCATGCTTGCGCAACACTCGCCACCCGTCACGCCCTCAACACACCCCTGCCGCCGCCGCACGCGCCGCAGCCGTGCGTGGGTAACGTCTGGTGCTCTTGCGTGGTGGTGCTGACCCAGGACATGAAGCTACTGTACATGTTTCGCCCATGTACGCGTTCGTGCAACCCTGCTGCTCCGACACGACATGCTCTGCGCAAACATACGCCGCCCCTCAGAAGGCGCGCCCTCCACCCGTCACCCCCCCACCACACACGCACACCCCCGCCGCCGCCGCCGCCACACACGCCCGCAGCGGCCACTCCAGAGGCCGTTCCGCCGCCGGCGCTGCCATGGTGCTTCAACGCGCCATCCTCTGCACGCCACGCTCTGCACAACACACGCCGCTCTACACCCGCCGCACCCCCAACACACACGCACCTGCTAATAAGACAAGTAAACCATGGTTATTTAATACTTTTTAAGTAAGTTGTGCCATCTGGCCGCCGCCGCACACGCCGCAGCAGCCGCCACTCCAGAGGCCGTGCCGCCGCCGGCGCTGCAGAAGGCGGCCGCCCCCGCCGCCGCCGCCGCCGCCGCCGCGCCGCTGTCCAGTGCCGAGGAGACCAAGGAGGAGGCTCTGCCGACAATGTCGATGGGGGCGATGGCGTACGTGGCCAAGATGGCCGCGGCGGGCAAGGGCGTGCCCGATGGAATATTGCTGCTGCACGAGCGCGCGCTGCCACTCGCCGAGTTTGAGGCGCAGCTCGCGGCGGACACGTTCTCGATCTCCGACGAGTACCTCGAGCTGGCCATTCAGGTGCGTTAGACGACGAAATCCATGAATGAATTTTCATGAATGCCGCGGGCAAGGGCGTGCCGGACGGAATACTCCTGCTGCACAAGCGCGCGCTGCCGCTCGCCGAGTTTGAGGCGCAGCTCGCGGCGGACACGTTCTCGATCTCCGACGAGTACCTGGAGCTGGCGATACAGGTGCGTTACATGAACACGTGCATGAAAGTCATGAACGAAGTTTAATGAATGCATTTCATGAGTGCGCTGCCGCTCACCGAGTTTGAGGCGCAGCTCGCGGCCGACACATTCTCAAATTCCGACGAGTACATCTGAGCTGGCCATTCAGGTGTGGCGCTGTGTGGTACATATGGATGAAATTCATGAATGAATAAATATCATTGATGACTTTCATGCCCGCTCGCCGAGTTTGAGGTGGCTCACGGCAGACATCTCGTCAAGTACCTCGCACTGGCCATTTAGATGGGAGCTACTTGACATGTGAATGAAATTCACGGATGAATTTAAAGGCCAAAGTCCGTGACTAAGCTCTTGCTTGTCAGACACATGCTCCACCTGCGACAGGTACCTTGAGCGGGGCATGAGCCGAATCGTGGGAGTGTGTATTTGAAGTATGAATTTCATGAATGAGTTGCTACAGACTGCCATGTCATGAACGGTGCGCGCTGCTTTCTCATAGCAGCCACCGCAGCGCACGCTTGGCCAAAAGCTGCTCACCCAACGCTGCTTAAACAACGCGCGCATAGGTGTGGGGGCTGTCTGGTGTTTTTCACTAGGTGGACAATTCACCCCACAGGCTTTGGCCTGGCATTTGCCCCAGCCACGGCAGTATCTGGGCTTAGCAGCCTTTTAGGTTTCTTTCACAGAGCTAACAGCCGCTCCACCTCGCCGCCCTCTGCAACACTGTACCGCCGCCGCCGCCGCTGTTTACCCTACCCACCTGTGTGGACGCGCCCCGCAGTTTGGGTTCAGCACCATCTTTGCGGTGGCCTTCCCCCTGGCCGGCATGTTCGCGTACGTCAACAACCTCGCGGAGTACAAACTTGACCTCGCCAACCTCAAGGCGGTGAGCCCTTTTCCCAACTTGAAGTTTTCATCGAAACTTGGACTAGCGATAGCAGTCACACACCCTGGCCGGCATGTTTGCGTACGTCAACAACTTCGCGGAGTACAAACTTGACCTCGCCAATCTCAAGGCGGCGAGAGCCCTTTGCCAACTTCAAGTTGTCCTTTTGCCAGCTTGAAGTTGTGGTTGTGGTCGGAGCTTGAGGTAGCGAAGCTTGAAGTAGTGATAGCAGGCACACACCCTGGGACCGCCTTGTGTGTGCCTTGTGTGTGCCATTGTCTGTACGTCAACAACCTCGCGGAGAACAGACTCAGACTCGACCTCGCCAACCTCAAGCGGTGAGCCCTTTTCCCAACTTCAAGTTTTGATTGACACTTGAAGTATCACAGCTTGAAGTAGTGATAGCAGCTCGTACGTCGACACCCTAGCGGACGAGTACCCCTTCGACCTCTGCAAACCTCAAGGCTGTGAGCAGTTTCCCCCACTTGAACTCTGAAGCTTTTACTTCAACGTACTAGTCACAGGGCCATGGAGGCATGTGCGTATCGGCTATGGTACGGAATCAGACGCCTAGGGATTGGCTTCGCCGCGTGCACGGTGACGTTGTGGTGCGCTGCCGCTCGCGGGCACACAGCGAGTGCATGCGCACACCGGTTGTCATCCAGGGGAGCACGCTGACCCGCCACCGGGGACCGCTTAGGTTCAAAACCACAGCAGCTGTAGCTGAACTTCGCCACGCGGCATGATGTGGTGCCCGCAGCTGACGCGGCTGTCGAAATGGTACCTGGATATGCTTGTGACTTTTTTTTATTACTGTGGTTCCCTTCTGCAGTGCCCCAGCTCTGCCTTGAGCAAGCCCGGCTATATTTCGGTGCGCCCGCACCAACCACCGCCCCCCTCCCCCGGACCCTGTCCCCCTCCGCCCTCTCTACCCCCTGCCCCCCCCCCTCCCTACCCCCTACCCCC
>JAULBY010015712.1:0-21099 GCA_032358315.1 Ophiocytium majus
GGGGGGGGGGCTGGGCGCTCTCCTTCAGTGGGAAAAAGAGGTGCGCGCTCATGCAAGGTACTTGTAGCAGCGGTGGTCGTTCTCGTCCCGCTCGAGGTACTCGCGCTCAATGAGGGACTCGATGCGCTTCTTGATGAACTGCGGCGCGGGGTTGAAGCGCGCCGAGAGCTGCCGCGAGACCTCGGCGACGAGCGCGTTGTGGCCCAGCGTCTTCCGCGCCTGCGCACACGCGCATACACACGTGCACAGCGACGGCGGCGGGTTACAGTGACAGGTCAGCACATGTACTGCTAATTATGATGATTACGCACCTGCATGCGACACACGCGCGCGTACACACACACGTGCACAGTGACAATCGTGGTTTAGCACTTGCAGCTGACGGGTCGGTGCTTATTTATGGCAACTCCGCGCCTGCGTGAGACGCGCGCATGCATGCACACACGGACCTACATTGGCGGTGCCGGCTAGTGACACACGCTCCTGTCACAAGTGAAAGGCGCTCCTGCCAATGAATTCCGGGCCCCGTATAGACATACTCACAACTGGGCAACTCCATGGGGGTCTCCAGAGCTCCTCCAGGCTCGCGCAAACTATGCACATGAAGTGTGTATTACAGTACAGTAGTACTACTAGTCGTACTTGCAATAAATCCACTAGGGCGCGGAAAGCCCTGTGCACATGGCATGCGCGTGGCTGGAAAAAGCATGACCAAACAGGCGGTCCCCTGGTGCTAGCTAGCAACAGGGGCAATGCTCGGCACCGTGCAGTCTAAAGTAAGCCCAGCATTTGCTACATGTACTACATGGCGTGCACAAAACTTGAAACTATTTGAGCGGCCATAGGAAACGCAGGCTTGCCTATATGATGCGCGCAGTGGTCGCCTCCACCGGGTGTCTCCGCCCCCCCTCCACGCAGGCATCAGGTACACATAAACCTGGAATGCGTACACTACAGTAGTACAGTGCATGTACTACAGCAGTACGTACGTGTACGTATACAGGTACTTCAAGTTATTTGTGCCACCATCATAAACATACTTGAAGTATACTCCATATGTACTTCTGAAGTATGTTTATATCAAATCCCGCTTGCTTCCTTCATGATGCTCACAATGGCCGCTTTCACAAGGTGTCTCCGGTCCTCCTCCAGGCTGGTGTCAAGTATACTGAAGTATATCACATGAGGTGTGTACTTGTACTGCAGTAGAAGTAAATGGATGCTAGTGGTTACTACTGTATTAGTAAATGCACCACAATAAAACTACAGTATGTACATGCTTCTGCATTAAACTCCAACATATTTGAACTACCATCATTAGGTATGCTTGCCTTCATGATGCGCACGATGGCCGCCTCCACAAGGTGTCTCCGGTCCTCCTCCACACTGGCGGGCAGCGCGTTGGCGGCGCCCGCCTCTCCCCCTTCGCCGTTGCCCGCCAGCCCGCCCTCCTTCGTGCTCACCTGCACAAACGCAGGTGCAGGCAGGCAGGCAGTATGTATCGTAAACACATGTACACATCAATAATATGCAAATGTATACATATAACAGGTGGACCGGGCATGTACCTTTGCTTCATGTGGGCCCACATGACATGGGCTCTTGCATGCCCACCAATGCACATAAATAAGATGTTCAGCACACCAACATGCATGTATATTTAATACATGCACAGAATGGCATGCGTGTGCGGCGCCCACAGCCGAGGTGCGACGCGTGGTCAAAGCAGAGCCAGCAGCGCAGCCACACCAGCCACTGCTGGGTCAACCGTTGCGCTAGAAGTGAGGGCTCGTGCCGTGGCCGATGTTGACACGGCGGCAGTGGCGGCGGCAGCCGTGGTAGCAGCAGCAATGGCGGCAGCAGCCGTGCAGCCGTGGCGGCAGCAGCAGCATCGGGCGGCGGCAGCAGCAGCAAAGGTGCCGGCAGCAGTTGCAGCAGGAACAGCATCAAGCGGTGGCAAGTGTGCAGCGCACTCACTAGCGGCACGCGCACGCGCTTGAGCTTGGAGGTGAACTCCTCGTTGAAGATGAACGTGTCCGTGTCCGTGATGCCCTTGCCCTTGGAGGCCTTCTTCAGGATGCGGTGCTTGGGCGTGCACAGGCTGCGTGGTGGTGGTGAGTCATGGGTGGAGCTGGGTCAGGGTGTGTATGCGGAATGTAGTGTAGCGCGTTACACAGATCATAGTGTATTCATACGCTGAGAGAGGCGTCAATGGTGTATTACAAGTGTTTCGGTATGTGTGGAGGCTGTGGCATTACATGCGCTGCTGTATACAATGCGTGACAAATTGTATACATGTTCTTGTTGAAGTATAGGTATTGAAAACACCTACACGTTGTCACTCAGCACTGCGAAAGGCCACGGCGCATGGCGGCACGGCCGGGGCAGGCCCGGCATGCCAGCAACAGCATGCCCAGAGATAAAATGCCACCATGCTGGCACGCTCACAAAAGCAGTGTCCGGAGCGCTCATGCAAGCCACAAGGGACTTCAGGAGCGAGGATTCGCCCGCTGTGTTCTCGGCCAGACTCTAGGGTGCGATGCTCAAACCTTAAAAGCATTGCATCAGAGGGCCACAGAGCGACGGCAGGCCCTGTGAAACTATCCCACCGTGGGGTGAAGAAGGCGCAACAGTGAAAGGGTTAACACGGGGCTGCCGCACCAGAGGGCGGCGCACACGCGCATGCACGCAGTTACTACTGACCGTTCCTGGCAGCAGTTGGTAAGAACTTCAACAACTTGTAGCTGTGCGTAAAACTACAACTTCAAACCCGCCACAACGCGTCACGCTCGCTCAAGACAGCGCCAGCTTCAACGTGGTGCGGCCGCCCAGGGGCAGCACATGCGCATGGCGCAGTCACCTCAGAAGGGGGCCAACAAGCAGCAGCTGCTGGTGCCTGCAGCCGAGCCCTTGGCGAGAAGTACAACTTCAACAGCATAGAACGTCAACTGGAGCTTTTTGGAGCTACACAATGAGGAGTGGCCCTCTACTCTCCCAAAGCACCCGGCGCCGCGCCCGGCGCCGCGCCGGTTCTTGGTGCGTACAAGCACGTCTCGCTGCTAAGCGCACCATGCCCACCAGATCAGACTACTCCAAGTTTGTACCAGTGCTCACATGCCCTCGTGCTCTGGACTGATACACAAACTTCAACTCTAATACGCAAACTTCAACTGCAAGCCCGCGCGCCACGCACCTGACGAGGTGGCGCCGCAACTCGGCGTCGGGAATGTTGAGCACGCTCCGCACCTCCGTCAGCGCAAGCTCATCGCGTGTGTTGAAGAGCATGAGTATGCACATTTGGTATGTCGACACGTTGAGCTCGTGCCGCCGCCCGCCAAAGGTGGCCTGCTCAGCAGCAGCAGCGGTGGCGGCAGCAGCAGCAGCAGCAGCACAACGGGCGCGACAGCAACAGCGGATGGGGCAGCAGCAGCAGCAGCAGCAGGGGCGGCGGCAGCAGCAGCAGTGGAGGCGACAGCATCGTCAGCAGCTGCAGCAGCGGCGCCGCTCAGCACGGGAGGCAGGGGTGGTGCTTGCCGCAGCAACCGGCGCGTGTCTGCGGCCGGACGTCATCAGCCTGCGGCCCTACTGCTGAGCACTAGCTGCTGGTCAGCGGCTCAAAGGCTTGGCTGTCGACGTCCAGCAGTGGTGCATGTGGGTTGGGACAGGCGGTGAGCACACAAGCGGGCCCAGCAGGTGTAGCGGCGGCAGCGCATTCTGTGTACGGTGCGTCGGCGAGACAGGGCGGCAGCAGAGCCGCCGTCGCACGGCCGGTGGGTGCAGCACAGCAAGATATGCTGGGTGGTGTGACAGAGGGGACCTGAGGGCGTCGCAGCTGCGGCACCAGAAACCTGGCGTGCGCTGCTGGGGTGTGGCGGGGATGGCGGCGCCGGCGGTGGCAAGCAAGTGGTGTACGCGACAGAGGCGCCGCTGGTGGTGGCGGCGGCGCTATGTGTGCGACCACTGCTGCGCTGGGCCCTAGTGAACACCTGAAGGGTTTCAAACCAGCCGCGCAAGTGCTGTGCAGCAGAGGCACACCCCCCCTCACACCATACTGCCATGTTTTGCAACACAGTCTGTGAATGCCACACAGCAGGTTCGCAGCAGTGAAACTGTAATTAGGAGTAGAAGTAATTGTTCTAAGATGTTTCGAGTGGGGGGGGGGGGGGGAGGACTTGCCTTGAGGTCGGCGTTGCCCATGTGCGTCTGCCACGCAATCTTGCGCCCCGTGTGCTGTTCCAGGTAGTGGCGCTCAAAGGCCTGGCAGCACTGGCCCAGGGGCGGCGGCAGCGCGCACGGGGCGACGCTCTGCGTGGGCCAGTAGCCCGCGGTCAGCACGCTCACCTGCGGTACATGTGACACCATATTTACAGGCACAAAATCACATAGGTCCAGTCAACGGCGTTGTACCTGGTAATAGGCATAAGACCACATGGTTCCAGTCAACGGTGTGGTGCAATTTGACTGTGCTCTGTGCATGCACGGGCCAGTAGATCCCGATCAGCACGCTCGCCTGCGGCATATGTCACACCATATCACAGGCACAATGCGAGGCATGAGACGGCATGGTTCCAGTCAAGAGTGTGTTGCCATGTAGTACTTCGAAGTATGATTTTACAGAGTGCGACTGCGCAGTCGAAGTATGATTTTACAGAGTGCGACTGCGCAGGCAGTGACCCACGGTCAGCACGCGCACCTGCGCGCAGTGCGGGGGACAGGGGCAGCACATGTTGCCACATTTACAGGCAAAAATCCGCATACCATAGTTTCGAACACCAGTGTGGTACCAGTTGCTGCCAGCCGCCTCTGGCCTCCAGCTCCACGCTGTGCAGGCGCGACACGGCTGCATGGCGTCGCACGACGCGGACACCACCTTCTGTTTTAACTTCAACTATGGATGAGGCACAACTTCAACAGTTGCTGGCCGTCGCCCCTCACCTCCAGCTCCACGCCGTGCAGGCGCGACAAGCTGGCCTTACGGTACTGCTCCATGGCGCCGCGCGACATGCAAGCGCCTGTGAAACCTCCACCTGTGCCAACTTCAACTATGGGTGAGCACAACTTCAACTCTATGTATACGACTAATACTTTTGAATTATACATACAATAAGTCAACAGCTCCTGGCTGCCGCTGCCGCTGCCGCCTGTCACCTTCAGCTCCACACCGTGCAGGCGCAACAGGTTGGCCTTGCGGTTACTGCTCCATGGCGCCGCGTCAAATGCAAGCGCCGTGAAACCTCCACCTGTTCCAAATTCAACTGTGTCTGAACACAACTTCAACAATTGCTACCAGCTGCCTCACCTCCAGCTCCACACCATGCAGGCGCGACAGGCTGGCCTTGCGGTACAGCTCCATGGCGCCGCGCGACATGCGCATGTCCGTGAACATGCCCTCCAGCTTGGACGTGAACTGGTAGCCGCACTCCGCCTTGAGGCGCGCAATCATGTTGCGCTCGTACTCGTCCGACACGCTGCGCATGCCCAGCAGGCGCTTGCTCAGGTGCACCTGCTCGGCAGCAGCAGCGGCGGCCGCAGCAGCGGCGGCAGCAGCGGTGGTGGAGCAGCAGCGGCGGCGGCGGCAGCAGCAGTGGCAGCAGTGGTGGCGGAGCAGCAGCAGCGGCGGCAGCAGCAGCGGCGGCGGCAGGAGCAGCAGCAGTGGCGGTAGCGGCAGCGGTCATGGTGGCAGCAGGGGCGGAGGAGGCGGCAGCAGGGTCAGCAGCAGCGGCAGTGGCACCAGAACAGGCAGCACCAGTGGCAAAATTGCACTTAAGCACGCGCAAGAACCCAGGCCATGCATGCCCGTGTGCAGCAATGGCCATGCCTGGCCCCGTATAGACGCACTCACAGCTTGGCAGTATAACAACAAAAAGGACAGCAAGCACACGCGCCTGGGCGGCAGTGAGCCTGCTGCCTGGCTGACCGTCTATGCACTGCCACGTATAGACGCACTCACAGCTGTGCATTGTCAAACAACCGCTACTAGCAAGACACAGCAAGCCGGCGGGCCTGCGCCGGTCGTCAGGCCACGGCCGTGCTCACCTTGTAGCTTTACTTATTCGCACTTTGTGGGCGTGCAATAGCCCATGCCATGCATGCCAGGCACGCTCGCGGCAATGACACACGCCCAGTACATGCACATGAAACTCGCAACTCTGAACAAACAAGAGCAACAAGTGCTGCTAGCAGGCAGGCCTGGGCCGCCGGCAGGCTAGCGCTCGCCCTGCTCACCTTGTAGTAGTTCTCAAAGACGTCCTTGTCCTGCAGGTAGCGGAAGATGACAATGACCTTCTCGAGGTTGGACTCCGCCTCGTCCTCGCCCATACCCCTGCGCCACAGTTCAGAAAAAAGGTGAGCACGCAACTGTCATGTAACTGCCAATGTAACGGTCATGCAACTAGACGGCGGGTAAAAAAGGGCGTCTCACAATTGCTCAGCAATTTGTGCGAGTACGCAGGGGGAAGTAGCTGGCGGTGGCATACCCCTGCGCCGCAGTTGAAGTAGGAACAGAGTGAATAAAGGTGCGAGTCAGGAATGGCTGGCACCGCCGGTGAACAAGTACATGTGCACACAGCTGGCGGTGCTCCTGCTAACCGACAGCACCGCCACTTCACACCAGCGACAACGCCCATGTAACTGCCGATGTAGTTGCCGGTCACCTGAGCCCGCTGCGCAGAACGTAGTCCGTGTCATGTAACTGCCACGTACTTCAAGACCACGTCATGTAACTGCCACGTACTTCAAGAAGTACTTCCAAAGTATGTGCCAATGTACTGGTGTAAATGCAGCTCACCTGAGGCCGCTGGGCAGCACGTCATCCATGAAGCTCGCGAGGAGGCACGCTCCTGCCATCATCACAACACCTAGGTCACGGACATGTACCTGTCATGTAAGTGTCACATAACTGCTAAAGTACTAATGTACTGCCACTCACCTGAGCCCACTGCGCAGCAGGTCGTTTGCGCAGCTCGCGAGGAAGCGCGCGCTCCTGCTACCACTACAACCAAAGACCCAACACATGGTAAGTGACATGTAACTGCCAATGTAACGGCCGCTCACCTGAGCCCGCTGCGCAGCATGTCATCCCCGTAGCTCGCGAGGAAGCGCGCGCTCCTGCTGTCAGCGTTCACAAACTCTTCAAACACCTCCTTGAGAACATGTAACTGTCATGTAACTGCCAAATGTAACTGCCGCTCACCTGAGCCCGCTGCGCAGCAGGTCGTCCGCGTAGCTCGCGAGGAAGCGCGCGCTCCTGCTGTCGGCGTTGACAAACTCCTCAAACGCCTCCTTGAGACGCTTGAGTGCGCGCTGGTCGCTGCGGAAGGAGCGCTCGCAGATGATGCTGAACTTTTCGCGCAGCTCCAGCAGCCCCTGAATGATGTACGTGGTGTGGAAGAGGGTGGGGGAGCATTGTCAGCACATGAGAAGCATACTTCTCAAGTGCTACATTGATGTACAGAGGTATGAAGTAGGATAAATCGCTGCGGAAGGAGCGCTAGCAGATGATGCTGAACTTTTTGCGCAGCTCCAGGAGGCCCTGAATGATAGGGCCAGCCACGTGAAAGCCAGTACGTGGCGTGGCAGAGGGTGGGCAGCATGGTCAGCACATGAGAGATCTACTTCTGAGCACTACTTCTAGAAGTGTGATAGTGTACACAAGAAGTATACATTGCTGCAGACGGAGCGCTCGCAGATGCTGCTGTCCTTTTTGTGCAGCCCCCTGGGAGCCCTGAATGGTGGTGCCAGCCACGTGCAAGCCAGTTACATGGCGTGGAGGAGGGTGGGGGGCGCACGGTCGGCTTTCGCTCTAGCCACGTGGAAGCATGCCAGCCCAAGCAGGCATTTTGCTGCTGACGCGCCTGATAAACACTTCATTTGGAGTACACTGAAGGTATAGAAGTAGTATGCTTCAACTACGGGACACGAGCGCCCCCCCGCCGCCTGCATGATAACACATGACAGGTACCCAATGGCACTCTGATTGTTATTTGGTGAGTGTACATACCAAGTTTATACTTTGGGTATCAAGTAACAGTGATCAAGTGTCAATATCATTGCATGACTGTGTTGGCAGATGTCGGTTCATTCTCCACTGGTCACTTGGCTTGTCAATTTTGGCAATGAGTTCCATACACATTTGTTGTCTGCTCTGATACTGTTTACAATCTGAATCTGAATCTGTTTTTCGACATACTCTCGCAGCCCACGCAGGCTGCCAGGCCCTCGCACCTAGCAAACGGGTGCAGCGCCGACATCCCCCCACCCCACCCCGCTTGCCAGCGCAAGCACAACAGCGCGGGGGTTTGTGTTGCGCAGGGACTGGGACCGCCTGCTGCTGAGCACACGAGGCTGCTACACTGCGGAACACATGTGTGAATGTACTTCTGAGCAGTTCTGAAATATATATTACGTAGTGTGTCCACAGTGTACTTCGAAACACTACAGTAGTATACAGAAGTAAATACTTGGAAGTTTACATGCATCACTGGTGTACCGGTATACTGAAGTACTGCAGACAATACAGTGTACTTCAAAGTATATGCACGTACGCATACCCATGTACATACATGGGATATGTAGGGTTGGCTGGGCTGCAAACAAGGGCCTAAAGTGTGACACCAAGTGACCCACCAAGTGACAAAGCGAGAGAACCGGCCTGCAACCCCTGTGATGTCAACCCTGGGGGGTGCACACACATGTACGAGTTGTTGGTCATCCACAAAAGGCGTTGACCACCCCACACCCAAAACAAGACCCACGCCTGTGACTCCATACCCACAGAATTGTCATCAGGTACACACCCACACCGACACAAGTTCGCTCAAGTACCATACCTCCCCCTCTATATTTGAAAACTCATCTAGGAGCCATAAACTCTAGGTCTCCCCACCGGTAGGGGCGGCCACCCTGGGCGGACCCGTGCAAGGGGGTGAACAAAGCAAAGACTTGCGTCTACTCAAGGCAGTCAAGTCTCGTACCTACATAAATATTTATACAACATTTCCGAAGTACAAGGCACACATCCCATACAGAACGCCCCTGAATCAGCGGTGGCTGATGCCTGGCGACATAAACGGGGAGGTTATACACCAGTATCTACGGCGCAGGCCACAGCGGGCTATGCGCACGGGCATGCTCACCTGCACACACGCCACCATACCCAGTTACAATGACAAAATTGAGTACTACTGCAGTACGACAGCAGAAATTTGCTCAGGACAATAGATACCGCTGTAGTACGGCACAAGTTTGCTCCGGTACGATCAATACACAAAAGCTTTTTCAGGTGCAATCCATACACATGTAGCGGGCTTTGTGCACGGGCGGGCTCACCTGCACAAACGCCACCGGCTCCTTGCCGCCAGGACCCTCCTGGTCCGCCAGCAGCTCCTTCCCAGCGCGCTTCACGTACTGCGCGGCAGCGGGGGGTGCACACAGCATACGTACGTCAGTTACTCTGTAAGTGCCCACTGCGCCGCAGTAGCAGCGTCGAGCACCTCTGTGGACCCCAGCGGGGCACACAGGATATAGGGCGGTTACTCCGTAACTGTCAACTGCGTGGCACTGGCAAGTTGCAAGCACCAGCACCTTACGGGACTCTAGCAGGGCACACAGGGCGGCATGCTCACGGCGGTTACTCCGTAACTTCCTACTGCGTGGCACTGCAGGAGGGGTATCAAGTACCTTAGTGGACCCAATGCAATAGCCACAAGTGTACCAGCCATCCCATTTTAAGTGCGCACCAGCAACTGGGCATGAGCAGTGCCAGTCCCCATGCAGCCGTGAGCGCCACAGTGCGCAGCAGCAGGTGGCGGTGCAGGCAGCTCCAATTCTGTTGGGCCCAGGCACAGTGGGTGAGCGCGCACCCGGTGCCGTGTGCGCTGACCGCCACCACTGCTGCTGGGCCCTGGTGTCGCGGGCGTGCGCAGCTGCTGAGCACCGTGAGTGTTTCTGCTGCTGAGCACTACTGCGCAGGTGCGACGTCTGCCGCAGAGCACTGCCGGGCCCGGGGGAAGCGTGTGAGGGCAGCTGCGGCTGGCTGCTGAGCACAGCAGGTGCTTCTGCTGCTGAGCACCAGTACATGTGCTCCTGAGCAGTGCTGCTGCTACTGCTGGTGCAGCAGCACGTGACGCTACCGATGTTCTGCTCTCCGCAGCTCCAATGATCAATTGCAGACAAAAGTCCTTGTGGACACCAAATTCCGTTCGACGCACACATTTTCATATGGAAAACAAACCCATTAGCATACCATACACCTTTTGCCACATGGATTTTTTGTACCCCCCCCCCCCCCCGCCGCCCCTTACCTCGCACATGGCCCCACGCAGGTCCTCCAGCGTCGGCGGCACCCGCGCAAACAACGAGTACATGCGCCCCAGGTCCTCGTGCTTGTCCTCCCGGAACCTGCAAAACGCCACACACACACACACACACGCACGGTCACGCACAGACACACACGCGCGCACGCCCACACCCAAGCGCGGGAGTGTGACGGGCGGACATCCGAGCACCAGCGCGCCCAACTGCTGCCTGTCGCCGTGCCAACACCCTGCAACACCCTGTCTCAGCACGATACCTCGCCGCCACGTGCCCTACAGTGCACCATGAGAGCACGAGAGAATGCGCCTGCGCCATAAAGCGGCAGTGCGTGCTCAGCAGCCCCTTGCCCCCCCCCTCACAGAGCCGACACGCCCGCCCCTTAGCCGATCGCCGCTGCCGCCACGCCGCATCACCGCTACCAGCCCTCACAAACGTGCCACACTGCACTTCTGGCACAGCGCCCGCCCCTCCCCCCGCCGCCCCCCGCGCCGCCACCAACTGCGCAGCCCTCAGCGCCCGCCAGCGCTCACATGTGTTCGCAGCCGCTGTTCTCCATGTCCACGAGGGCGCGCGCGTGGTTGGAGATGAGCTCCGCCTCCACAATGGTGTTGAGCTTGGGGACGGTGCCCGCGTGGAGGTACTGCGTGCCGCGCGACGCCTCCTCCGCCAGCCGCGCCTCCACCTGCGCATCGGTGACGGCGCCGTCATGTAGGGATGGGTCACAGCGTATAAGCTTTGCATTATGCGCCGTATAATGTATGTGCTTATGGCGCACAGCAAATGCAAATGAACGTTTTAAACGGTAGATGCCGCGTATACCGCGTTTTTGGGCGTAGAAATACGTAGAAATACGCCGTATTTCGCATAACATATGGTATAAAATACGTCATACGCAGTGACCCATCGCAACGCACATGAAACTGCCATGAGTGCCCACAGGGGGCGGTGTGCACCGCACAGCGCAGCCCCCATGCGTGTGTACATGGGGCTGCGCGGCCGCCACTACAGCGCGCCTTGCCACGCCGTGATTCACCCCCGGCAGTACACTTTTGTGCCTCTTCCGATAACAGCTGCGAAGCACAGGCGCAGCAGCGCCATCCCCGCCGCCATCGCCAGCGCCTGCCACTGGTGCAAGCGTGGGTGCCCAACAGGTGGCATTGGGCGTGCAGCACCTGCAGTGGCCACGTGCATACCTCGCGCCCTCATAGGGGCCTGGGCTGTGGTGGTGGACGGCGTTGCACTGCCAAAAATCATGCCGTCACAGCTGCTGCCGGCTGCGCACCACCCTGCTCTGTCCGCAGCAGCGCTCGGCTACGAGGCAGGCGCATGGCGCTCTGAGCTGCCGCACAAGTAATACATTGACGATTGATGTGAGGCAAAAGCGACAGGGGGACTGACTGGCGTTGGCAGACTGGGTGCCGGCACACGCATGCCCATCCGAAGGGGTTCGCTGCTCGCACCACCCACACGCGGCCAGCCTCCGCAAGCCGACTGCATGTGTGCCGCCCTGCTGCCGCTCGCCAGCAGCAGGCGAAAACTACTCACCCAACCCGTAGACCCCCTGTCATTTGCGCACACATCTCCCTCACTGCTCCTGCACTCCGCCACGCTGCTGCGCGCCAGCCGCCACCTGCACACCCATCTTGCAAACCTTTCACTGGCATGCAGCGCCTTGTCCACCCTCTCTCTCCAGCACACTGCCACCCGTGTCAGCGGCAGGCGCAACCTACCCAACCAGCCCTGACACCGCTGCTCTGCACACGCCACACACCCAGGAGGCCGCCGACCGGCTCCTCGCCTTTCTGCGTGTTGAATTTGTCAAGCATAACTTTTTATTGATCACCCTATCACCGCCCCTTCTCGCCACACACACACACACCTTTACACCCACTGCTTCCAAAGCCAACTGGGACCCACACCGCCAAGGGCGCCACACTCTCCTTGCTCAAGGAGCACCCCGCCGAGACTGACAGCCCAACTTCAAGCTCAAGGTCAACTACAGCCATCTCCCACCTTGCGCATGTAGTCCGGGCACGTGTTCAGGCCAATGAACTCCTGCGACTCGGCGCGGTAGAACACACGCGTCTCCCCCCGCCGAGACCCCACAGTCCAACTTCAACTTATACTTCAACTTCAACTCTCCTCCCCCCCCCCCCCCCCCCCCCCCCCCAACAGGCCCCTCATTTCCCCCCCCCCCGCCGCGTGCGTAACCGCTTTGTAATTGCTTTGTAACCGCTTTGTAACTGCCGCAGGAGGAGGAGCTCATGCAGCTGGCGCCCGCGGACCGTGCGTACCTGCAGCAGCAGATGGCGGTGCGCAGCGTTCTGCTGAGCATGGAGGCCCTGCACCTGTCGTCGCTGCCGCTGCGGGGGCAGGTGCAGCTGCTGCAGCAGCTCGTGCACCAGCGGCAAGTGCCCTCCCTTCCCTGCATGTGTTGCCACACTCTTGATTTTCGTTCATGCCGCCCTGCTTTGAGGCCTGGTATTTGAAAAGCTGGGGTAAAGAAGATTGCTGGAATCAGAGGTTTTAGCAGGTGCAGCTGCTGCAGCAGCTCGTGCGCCAGCGGCAAGTGCCCTCCCCTCCTTGCATGTGTTGCCACGCTTCTGCTTTTCGTCCGTGCCGCACTGCTTTGAGGCCTGGTATTTGCAAGGCTGAGGGAGAAAATTTTGGCTGGAATCAGAGGTTTTAGCGTGAAGTTTGAATTCTGGTTTCGGTTCAACTGGTCACAGTCAATCGTGAGTGGCGCAATGAAGTTGATGGTACTGATGGAAGGTTGCGGTTGTGAAAATGCTCCGGGTACACCTAGGGTATGCCCTGCTGTGTTCCACACTCTTTTTACCTGTTTACACCGTGTCTTCATGGCATCTCGCCCCGGCCACAGCAGCATCATGACCCAGCAATTTCAGGGTTTGTTATCGGTCTGGCAAAAGCTTTTGCTCGCCCTCTGTGGGCCCGCTGGCAGGCACGGTGCAGTAAAGTGTCAACAGCATAACCACTGTCCCGTTCGCTGGCCAGGCCTGCGTGCGCTAGCAGCAGCTCACTCGCTCCCGCAGAGAGTGAGCTGCTGCCAGCTAGTGCCCCCTGCGTGCCCACAAAAACTGCTGAGCAAATGCGAAGCGCCCTTTCATAACCCCTTGTTGCCAGGTAAGCAATCCGTCGCTCTGTAAGCTGGTGGTATATTCAGTACCGTGCTTCAGAAGCGCGTGGATCACCACCGGCGTTGCAGCTCCAGCGGCCGCACGGCGCGCGCGAACATGCGGCACCCTGCCACAGACATGCCTCGGCGCATACTTCGACTTTTCAAGGACATGTATGTACATGCATATGTGCTCCAAAAAAGTATATAATCAAGTGCCGGTGCAGTGCACTCGCCATTTAGTGTGGGGTAGTGTCACCCCACTAACACCCCGCGCTGGATCAAGACCCGCACTAAATCAAATAGGGCATTGTGTGTCGTTTATACAGAATCATGTGGTCTGTGACAGGTCTTGGACCCCGCACTAGAACGCATGCCGCACTAAATCAAAGCGAACTCAATCGCGAGTGCACTGTACTTCAAAAGTACTTCAAAAGTATGTGCATGGACGCAGAGCATATGCGTCTGCGCGCGCCACAGGTTCTGGCGCGGCGAGGCCATCATGAACCAGGGCGATGCCGCCGACCGCTTCTACTTGAAAATCATTTTCACCCCGCATGATTCATGAACATGAACATAGTTTGCGTGTACATACACTGCGCGCGCGCCACAGGTTCTGGCGTGGCGAGGCCATCATGAACCAGGGCGATGCCGCCGACCGCTTCTACATTATAGTGGGGCCGCCGAAGCACCTGCTCACGCCGGGCGACGCGCCGGGCGTCATCCTGTCGCGGCGCATCGACGGCGGCGAGGAGAAGGAGGTGGGTGCCGGCATGAACACATGAACTTGAATGTGTGAACAAAAGTTCATGATGTAGTGCCTGCTCACGCCGGGCGACGTGCCGGGCGTCATCGACGGCGGCGAGGAGAAGGAGGTGGGTGCCAGCATGAACGCATGAACATAAAAGTGTGAACATGAATGAATCCATGAATTCATGGTATAGTGCCTGCTCACGCCGGACGACGCGCCGGGTGTCATCCTGTCGCGGCGCATCGACGGCGGCGAGGAGAAGGAGGTGGGTGCCGGCATGGACACATGAACTTGAATGTATGAACATGAATGGATCCATGAATTCATGAGATAGTGCCTGACAGCATGAACACATGAACATGAATGTGTGAACATGAATGAATCCATGAATTCTTAATATAGTGCCTGCTTACGTTAGGCGACGCGCCGGGCGTCATCCTGTCGCGGCGCATTGACGGCGGCGAGGAGCAGGAGGTGGGTGGCAGCATGAATGCATGAACATGAATGTGTGAACATGAATGGTTCCATGGATTCATGAGACAGGTGGGGGTCACGTCGTCATCCTGTTGTGGCGCATTGACGGCGGCGAGGAGAAGGAGGTGGTCTCAGACCTGTGGGTAACAGCATGAATGCATGAACCTAAATGTGTGAACATGAATGAATTTCTGAATTCATGGTATAGTGCCTGCTCACGGCGGGCGACGTGCCGGCCGTCGTCCTGTCGCGGCGCATCGATGGCGGCGAGGAGAAGGAGGTGGGTGCCAGCACTGATGATCATGAACATAAATGTGTGAACATGAATGGATCCATTAATTCATGAGATAGTGCCTGCTCACGCCAGGCGACGCGGCGGCCCCTGTGAACGCACACTCAGTACACGCACACATACCACCCTTTGTTGTCACGCGGCCAGTGTACATTTATTAAACTCTGCTTAGGGCGCGGAAAGCCCTTTGCACACGGTGCGAGAAAATCACACAGGTAGCGAAAAAGCTGGCAATGCTCAGTACTCTAAGGGAAGCCTGGCATGTTGCCAGAGCACTACTTCAACAGATTACAGCCCCATGTCCCAGGGGACCTGCTCCCACCCCCCAGCTCCCCCAGTGTAAAGTGTACATGCGATGAGATGCTGCTTTCATAAACGCTGTGTGCCTCCCATTGCAATGCGCGCCAGTCCTGTGGCCAGAGGGGCGCTTGCGCGCAGGGACGGGTGCTTTGGCACCTACTTGTGTTGTACCGCATAGCATAGTCATGCGCTGTGATTACGCGTGCGCACGCGTGGCAAAATAGGTGTGCCGCTATTGCATGAGCCAGTACTTGAGCGAGAGGGCACTCGTGCGCAGCGACAGACGCTTCTGAAGTGCTTGAGTAGCTCCTTCCAACTACCCCTTGAGGTGGTTCACAAATACCCAGTAGTACTTGTGTGTTTTAAAGTATTATAGTCGGAGTTCTCACACGCTGCGACTGTGCATCCCGCGCCGTATGCCACCTCGGCGGCATAGCTTTGAACTTCAACTACTTGTTGAAGTATTCGGCATGCAACACCATATATAGTGAGACTTCTCACATGTTGTGCCTGTGCATTCCGCGTGGCGTGCAAACAGGTGTGCCACCTCCGCGCGGGCCAGTGCTTTGGCGAGAGGCCGTTGGTGTACAGGGCTCAAATAACTCCGAACTTCAGCTACTTCTTGAAGTATTCGGCATACACCACCACATATTGTGAGACTTCTCACACGTTTTGCCTGTGCATTTCGCGTGGCATGCCACAGGTCTGCCACCTCGGCGTGGGCCAGTGCTTTGGCGAGAGGGCGCTGCTTTACAGCGACAAGTGCCTTAGCACCCGCTTCTGAAGTACCTCACTTAGTAGTACTTCACAACTACGTGTGTCTCTACGGCGCATGGTGTGATTTCTCACACGCTGTGACTGTGCATCCTTCTTTTTATAACCACAGGTCTGCCACCTCGGCATGGGCCAATACTTTGGCGAGAGGGCGCTGGTGTACAGGGACGAGAGCGGCGGCGCCGCGCGCGCGCGCACCCGCGCCGTGACGGTCCGCCCCGCGTCTTCATTTGTGGACGTGGTCTCCGTGGGCAGCGCCGACTTTGACAGCTGGAGCTGCTTCCGGACGTACCTCCTCATGACGGAGGTAACGCGCGAGCGCACGCATACTGTGCCATGTGCGTACATTAGAGGGCGTGGTGCTCAGCACTGCCGTTTTGTCAGCTGGCGACAGGGGACGGCATGTTTGACCATGTGCTTTTCACAGTGTCGCACGCACCCCATGTGCAAAATATAGTTCAGTGTAATGTGAACAATTTCAGGACGTACCTGCTGATGGCGGAGGTATCATGGGCCGTGAGCTTGCACGCTGTTCTCAACAAAGCAAACAAAAATGGATCAAAATACAGTGCACTCGCAATTCAGCGCAGGGCAGTGTCACCCCCCTAGCACCCGCCCTAAAGCAAGACCGGCACTAAATCAAATAGGGCAATGTGTATTGCTTATTTAGAATCATGTGGTCGGTGACGGGTCTCTGGACCCCGCACTACATGCACACCGCATACCGCACTAAATCAAAGCGAACTAAGTCGCGAGTGCACTGTACTAAAAATTACTTGCAAGTTTTGTTAATGTCCGGACGTGCCTGCTGATGATGGAGGTAACGTGCGAGCGCACACGTGTCTGCTGCATATTACGTGGTACTTGAATGGAGCGCATGCCTTGTGCGTGCGGTAGTGTGCGCGGCGCTGAACGCTGCCATCTTGGTTAGCTAGCGACAGGGGCATGTTTGATGGTGCTTTTCCAGTCACATGTAGGGTTGCCGGAATCGTAATTATTTTGAAAATTACTCCGTGTATTTGTAGCGCAATTTCACCGTAATCTTATAATACTTGCGACTCTTCCATAATGTTTTCTGCTCAGCACTGTCAGACCATCACAATTGTCAAGGCATCGTAGGCTGCTGTACGCAACTGCCGCGGGCGCAATGGAATCACCGCTCACCGTGAAGTCCCGAAATTACGATGCCGGCAACCCTCGCGGCGCTGGGCTTTGCGGCGGCGCTGTCGAGTGCGCTGAGCAGGTGCGCTGCTTGCTCAGCGGACATGCGCACCGGGCTTTGCGCGCTGACTTTGACAGCTGGAGCTGCTTCCGGACGTACCCGCTCATTACTGGTGATGGGTCACAACGAATTAACTCTTCATTATACGCCGTATAACGCATGTGAATACGGCGTATAACGCATGTGCATGAACGTATTTATACAGGGAATACGAATACTGTACACTGTGTATTGCGTTTCCGGGCGTGGAAATACGTACAAATACGCCGTATTTGTAGGACATATAAAACACGTTGTACGCCGTGACCCATCACTACTAATGACGGAGGTAACGTGCGAGCGCACGTCTGCTGCATACTTGCACGAAGCGCATGCCATTCGACCAGCGAGAGCGGCAAGAGCGGTTCAATGTTTTTTTTGTGTGTGTCTTTTCACTGCGCCATGCCTGCTGCGTGCCTACACTGGGCGAGCAGAAAGGCCCGTTCGCCATTCAATGGCACCGCCGGCCTAGGCTTGTGACATGCTCTCGACCCTTGCACTCACAGCCGCTTGCCGCTCACTGAGCGTGGTGCGATGGTGCCGCTGCCTGCCGTGCCGCGTCCGGGGCGTGTCGCAGGTGCCCCTGCTCAAGAAGCTTCCGCCCGCCACTGTGGTGGCCATGCAGCACCTTCTGCACACGGCCGAGTTCGAGCCCGGGGAGTACATTGTGCGGCAGGGGGAGGTGCGTGCACGCGCGTGAATCACACTTGAAGTGAAACTTGAAATTGAAGTTGATGCTCCCGCCACCGTGGTGGCCATGCAGCACCTGCTGCACACCGTCAAGTTCGAGCCCAGGGAGTACACTGTGCGGCAGGGGGAGGTGCGTGCGCGCGCATGAATCACACTTGAAGTTGAAGTTTAAGTTGACGTTGATGAGCCCGCCACCGTGGTTGGCTATGCAGCACCTGCTGCACACCGTTGAGTTCGAACCTGGGGAGTACCTTGTGCGGCAGGGGGAGGTGCGTGCGCGCGCGCGTGAATCACACTTGAAGTTGAAGTTAAAAGTTGAAGTTGATGAGCTGACCAGGCGGCCGAGCCCTGCCATCTGAAACGGCACACTTGCCTGCCTGGGCTGAGTTGTGCGGCGCCTGGGCCGCGCGTGGCGTGCAGGCGTGCGAGTGAATTACACTTGAAGTTGATGTTGAAGTTGAAGTAGCGTGCAAACGTTGTTCTGCAGGGACAGGGGCACAGCGCGCCTGGTGAGAAAGTGAGGGAGGGCGGTAACCCAGCCACTGCCTTTCACAAGGGATAGGCGGGCCCGCGGCGCGCCCATGCTTGTGCAAGCTCAGGGCGAACACACACTTGCACTGGAAGTGTCGGCGCGCGCCGCTTGCAACGTGCCGGCTGACCGCTGCCGCCGCCGCCACCGCCGCCGCCGCTGCTGCTGCCGCCGCCGCCCCTGCTGCTGCTGCCGCTGGTGCTGCCACTGCTGCCACCACTGCCGCTGCTGCCACTGCTGCCACCGCCGCCGCTGCTGCCGCTGCCGCTGCTGCCGCCCGTGCTGCCGCTGCCGCCGCCCCTGCTGCTGCTGCCACTGCTGCTGCTGCCACCGCCGCCGCTGCTGCCGCCGCCGCTGCTGCTGTGCCGCCACATTGCAGCCCGGCGACGCCTTCTACATGATCACCAAGGGCAGCGTGGAGGTGGTCGATGAGACGCCGGACGAGAACGGGAACATACACCCCAAGGTGCCACCAATCACCTGCGGCTGTCATGTCAATTTTCGAACTCAACATGCTCTGCGCCCCCCCCCTCCCCCTTGCCGTAGCTGGGGCAGTGCCTTTTTCGGCTGCTGGCACTGCTGCACTGCGCCGCCGGTTGTGTGCGTGGCACAGACTTGCGACACGGCAGCTAAGGTTGCACGCGGCAGCAGCCACGGTGCAGGCAGGGGCGGCAGCAGCGTGTTGACTCCCTCCAATCCTGCCCCCTAACCCTGTGTGCCGTAGCACTGGTGTGCGTGTGGCAGCGGGCTAGGCAGTGATAACACCGTTTGTATGCGGTCCATGTGCGCGTACTGCCTGAAAAAAACGACCACAGCAACGCCCATGTATAGTGTTAGTTGTGCCGTTTGTATGCCATTCATGTGTGCTGAGTGGTATTGTTACCGCCGGTTGTGTGCAAATCATGTGTGCGTATGCGTGCAGGTTCTGGTCCAGATGTACGAGGGGCACATCTTTGGGGAGCTGGCGCTCATCTTTGACGAGCCCCGCAACGCGTCCGTGCGCGCCGTCACGGGCGTCACCTGCATGCTCATCGGCAAAGAGGTGCATACATACATTCGATACTTTGTGCACATAAACACGACTTGCGTCGGAGTAGGTGATACCGCTAGGTATACTGCAGTAGTTCACTCGACTCATCTGCGCTTGTGAACAGACGCATCGGCCCCGGGAGGTCCTGCACGCAAGCATGGAGCAGTTGTGTATGCTCGGCCCTTGTATTGACACAAAGCGTCGCCTGCATGCTCATCGGCAACGAGGTGCATAGACATGCTATCGGTACTCTGTGCACATGACATTACTTACTTTGGAGTAGGTATATATATACGAAGTACTACTAGTAGTTTTATTTGTTTGCACGCTCCAAGGGCGCGTCCGTCCACGCCGTCACTGGCGTCATGTGCATGCGCATTGGCACAGAGGTGCATACTTCAAAAAGTACATGCTACTGGTACATGCATGGCACGGGCCCTCTTGCACGCCCACGAGTGCAAATGAGTAAAACCACCATACATCACATTACACACACTTCGAGGTAGGTGCTTCGCAGTGTATGTACTCTATAGTACTTCCTGTAGTATTTTGTACCACGGTATGTTTTACAAAATACGTTGCTTGCAGCCGTAGGAAGTGAGCACTGCTGCACACGCGTTCCCCTATTGGGCTCGCAGAAACTGCTCAGCCTTCGGCGTGATCGCCCCTTTACAAAGTATGGCGTATTTATACGCCCAAAACCGTGATATACGGCGTATGTGCCGTATGTACGTTCATCTGTATACGTTATACCGCGTAGTAGCATACGTTCGACGGCATAAAACGCAAAAATTATATGCTGCGACCCATCACTGGTATAGCATGGTATGTAACGCATCTGTCGTCGCCGTCACGGGCGTCACCTGCACGCTCATCGGCAAAGAGGTGCACACACTCCTGCTGTAGTAGTATACTTCAAGTACTTGAAGTGTACTACATGTAGTACTGCAAGTACTTGAAGTATGTACTACATGTACTTGAAGTACTACATGTAGTACACTTCAAGTACTTGAAGTATATATAACATGTACCTATCGTACATAACTCAGAAGTATGCGTGTACACACTACCAAGCAGCGTAATACCACAGTACACGTGCACTGAGCTCTGGCTTGACGGCACGCGGCGCTCGGGCTTGCCTGCTTGCAGCACTTGTTGTTGTTTGATATGTGTTTATTCGTAACACCAAAGATGTACTTCATAAGTATTTGACTTGATGATGGGCGCGCACTACATACCTGTCTAAATCGTAAACTGTTCTTTTGATGTGTGTGTGCGCATCCCCGCGTCCCCACAGGACTTCCACAGCTGCCTGACGGAGACGAGCTTTCAGGCCTGTGTGCCTGTTGTGCCTATTTCCATGAAGTACATGTTTGTACTTACTTAATCTAAAGTTCATTTGGTTTGAGGTTTTCGTACTATGGGCAAGCATCACGTCGCTGTCCAGATTGTAATGCATCACGTAGCTGTCCAGATTGTAATTTTCTTTTCTTATGCTTTTTGAATGCGAATGTGCCCCCCCCCCCCCCCCCCCCCCCCCCCCCCCCG
>JAULBY010015723.1:0-21082 GCA_032358315.1 Ophiocytium majus
AACGCCTGTGCTGCAAGTAGCCAGACTGGTGCCGCTGGCATCGCTGCTGCTGCCGCCAAATGCTCCGCTGCTGCTGATCATGTCGTAGATGAAAGCCTCGCTCCCGCCGCTGCTGAAGTCGCTGACGAAGCTGCTGCCTCCGCAGCCGCTCCTGATACATACGTAGTACATTGTACACATACTTCAGAAGTATACACCTATACTACAGTAGTGTAGACTGTACACAAACACACACATTTTAGTTGGATGGCGTCACGGTTCCATGAGTGGTGTGAACACCAGCTTTCACATGCTGCTGCCGACACAGCGCACGAGGCCTAGGTACCAGTGTGAGGCCATGCATGCCGCGGCCACAAGTGGGCGCCCACACGCTACTCCACGCAGCGTGGCTGCTGCAATACGACTAGCCATGAGTCATAGGACATGCTGTCAATGTTACATGCAACTTTTGCCAGACATAATGTGCCTAATGATCCTATGACATCATAGTCTGGCTGCGCTACCGCTGCGGCAACCGCCTGCCGCAGCTGGCACTGATCAAAGACCGCCCCAGCAATCGGCACGGGGATCGCTGTGTGTATAACTACTACTACTGATGGGTCACAGCATATAATTTTTCATTGTACGCCGTATAACGTTTTTATGAAAATGTACTTGAAGAGCATGCACACCGTATATCGCGTTTGTGGGCATACCAACACGCCATATGGTATAATACTTCGAAGTATAGCGTAAAAAATACTTCGGAAGTACTTCTGAAGTATGTTATAACCCCTGACCCATCATCAAGTACTACAACTCATCTGTAGTAGTACTTAGGAGGGTTTGGTAAACAATGTCAACGTGGATGATACATCCTGTTGATAGGATACATCACTGGACACAGCTCCCAGAGTGCCTCAGTTCTGCCAACCCACGGTCATACGGCCCCTTGACCACCTAACCGCAGCACAACCAAAGCGCCCCACAGACTGCCTGCCGCAAGCGTTCGCAGCACACTGCGGCCACAGCAGTAAAGCACGTGCCTGCACACACGGCGCTTGCTGGTTGGAGTTGACAATGCGACACACGCAACACTTCAAGACTGGAGTACAACATCGAAGTAGCACCTACACGACAGCTGACAACATCTCACCATCATCAGGTTCAGCCGCGCCAGGCTCGCCTCTCCCCCCCCGCCATCGCCGCCCGCCTGTGCCAGCGCAAAGGCGTGACCCACAAACACCGCCGGGCCGCCGCTGGTGCGCACCGCCACCGCAGCCAGCGCCAGGCACAGTCTGGACGAGTGGCAGCGGCGACAGCGGTGGCGGCAACCGCAGCAGTAGCATCAGTGACAGCAGCATGGCAGCAGCAGCAGCAGCAGCAGCACAGCATGTTGGCAGTCGCTGTACAGCTACATGCCTGTGTGTGGAGCAGTGTGGTAGCCTTGAGCTCATAAACCGGTGGCAATTCAATACCTGCCGAGGCATGGCGGCGCGGCGCGCATGCGCAGGCGTGCCAGTGCCGATGAACGCCACTGCCGGCAGACGCAGCAGCGCAACTGCTGAGCAGCGCCGCTGCTCAGCGCTCACTTGGTCATTGTGATGGTGGGGAAGGGCAGCGCGCCGTTGGGGCCAACGCCGCGCACCAGCTGCAGCAGCGCCGCGCTCAGCTGCGCTCTCTCCTGGGCGTCCAGCTGCCGCCGCGGCGCCAGACCACAGCGCCGGCGCAGGCGCAGAGAACGTGTGTGTGGCGTGTCAGTCCGGAGGGCAGCTTGCTCAGCAGGATGTGATGTGTGGCGGGCGCTTTTTGGCAGAGGTTAGGTGTGTGGCGGCGGGTGAGACTGACCCAGCGGGCATGGGTTGTACAGGCCATGGGTTGTTGGCAATGGTGTCGCAGGTCGTGCACCAGGAGCGCGGGCGTGTGTCGTGCGGACGCTGCCAGTTTGCGTGTGTGCGTGCGTGCATGCAATAGGGACCATGGGGAAGGGAACGTGGCGGCGCCGCTGTCAGTGGCAACGCTAGTGGAACGACATAACCCCAGCCACTGCAAACAAGACACCAGACCCAGCAACAGGTGCGACGTGTACACCTGATGCTGCTGGACAAACAACTTCAACAGCTGCTCGGTACTTCAACTAGGAGCGCTGCCGCTCCAGAAGCGTCCCTGCCTGCACCCGGTTTCCTGTAGCAGCTACTGCATAATGCGCATAGACAGACCTTGAAACACCCCCACCCTGCACAAACGCACACGTAATGGGCTGTGCGCGTTGCATCGGCATCACGTTTGGTGATCTGTGGGCCCTGCTACTGTCGCTCTGGCTCATCTGCGGTGACTGACCTGGTGCCAGTGGCGGGTCACCTTGGAGTACAGTAGGTTTGCCCCGAAGAAGTTAGCGTTGCCATCACCGTGCAGGTTGGACACCAGGCGCATGCCCACGGTCCATGCAACCTGTGCACACCATGGAGTCAGGCACGCACGCCGGAGGAGAACCCTTCAGCGATGTGAAGAAGGGTGCGAACCGCGCCTCGCAGTCCTACTTGCTGGTGCAGCTGCCAGTGCCAACCCACTGCTGCATCAGCAGCTGAGTCGGAGCAACATGTGGACAGCTCTGATGCGTGACTCTGTCACTCATGTCACTGCAGCACTGCGTGAGGGCTGCACAGGTGTGGTCCGTGCTTTGTGCCAGGGCACACAGTGAAACGTACGCATGGTGGTGCACCCACACATCCATTGCAACACGCCGGAACTTTTGAAAAGGTTCAGAGAACTCACGGGCTGTTGCGAGATCTCTATGAGGTAGGCGTTGGCTGCGGTCCTGGCAGCCATATCGTTGCCATAAAGCGCCTGCACCGCCGCATGGCACTGGGCGAAGGCCGCATCTTGGTCGGTCATTTGAGCTGGGCACCTCTCTCTCGCCCTCCCCCGGCACCTGCACCACGACCCTCCCCCTGGCAGCCTAGCCGTATCGGAAGCGGAAGAACGTGCCCTGCTGGTATGGCAGGCGCCTGGAGCCTGCTGTGCGCGCGCTGGCAGCGGGGCTTTGCCCCTTCTGGTTGTGATTGAGAGTGAGGTGCGCGCATCAGATCTGCAGAATACACATGGACGATGCTTCGCCAATGGGAGTGGACGAACCCATGAATGTTCATGAGTGATCAAAACTATGAGTGAGTACTTGTTTAAGACGTTCACACTTTGGAGCTCTCTCCATTGCACGTCGTGATCACATCCTGAGGCAGCACGGCCGCGCGGACAGGAGTCTGGGCCAGCGGCAGCGGGTGACTGCCCTGAGTGGTGTGGCGGCAACGCGCCTGCTCCTTGCAACCTTCACTTTGGTGTGTGAAAGCTCATTTGGCGGGCCGAGGCCAACAAGGTCAGCATCACAAAATTGCGCCCGTTCTCGGCAACCCACACACACAGCTCTCGTGACACAGCCACCTAGCGCATGGCACCGAGTTTGCCGCCCCTACTTGTGGCCTGCGCCTCTGACTGCGCGTCATCAACAGCTGCCTCCTGCGAAAAATGTACGCTTTTTGCCATGCAATGTTGCTGCAGGGACCCGCGGGGTTAGCAGCTGGCAGGCAGCAGCAGCGATGGCGGAAGCACCTGCAGCCAAGAAGGTGCCCAGCGAGCTGCTCATCTCTGAGCAGTGGGACGAGTGTCTGGAACGGACAATCGTGAGCTTTGGGACTGGGCTGCTGGTGGGGGCCCTGAGCGCGGTGGTGATCGCCAGTAAGTGTTGTTGCAGATTCTGTATTTGTGTGCAGCAGTGGCCGGTGGTGCGCTTGTGCAGGTGTGAGGATAGCAGCACGGCGCCAAATGTCTTGGTGGTGAAACACCGATCACCCAGCTTCAGTGCTCAGCAGATACTGTTGCCATTGGGACATCAAATTAAAAATGCTTGCTGTGCGCGTTAGACAGTCAGGAATCAGCCGTTGGTTGACATCAAGTTTGCTACAGCGTAGGGACTGACTTGCGCATCAGTGCAAGGTGCGATGCACTGAAGCACATGTATCCACCCTTCCAGCAGGCGCTTTTCCTGCTGCGTGTCCCCTATGCGTTGAAGTGCACACACCTTAGAATATCCCCACAAAACCGCTTGATTTTTCCAGCGAGCACAGCAGCGGCTTCTCTTTTAAAAGCTAGGGCACCAGCTTTCGCATCTTCAACTAACCGACTTCGCCAAATACACTTTTTTTTAGTTGTACTCTGAATCATGCCTAGCCCTCAAGAACACTGACCGGCGCATTTAGGTGTGGGGGCTGTCTTGTGCTTTTCACCAGGTGGACAAATCACCCCACAGGCTTCGGCCTGGCATTTTGCCCCAGCCACGGCGGTGTCTGGGCTTAGCAGCCTTTTAGCTTTCTTTCACTTTTCAATAGCATTTCGGGTCCCCTGAACCGCCACTAACGATGACTGCAACGTGGCACTGCTGCCGCTTCTGCCGCACAGAACCAGGAGGGCTAAGGAAGGTTATCACGGGGTTTGGCGCGGGCGCGGGCGTGGGCGCGAGCTGGGTGCACTGCTCGCAGGCGTTCGAGAAGGTGGCCAAGGAGGCCCCCAAGAAGTAGTTTCCTACTTCAACTTCCAACTTCAACTCCTGTGGCGGAGCCGCACTGCCACGCCACACCGGAGCTAGGAGCTGCGGCATGCGGGAGCGGGCGTGCCCTCGCGTGCCAGCACGTGCGCGGAGGGGCGGCGGCTTAGTGTTAGGGGGCGCACCAGGCGCAGCGGCGGCGCGCGCGAGGCACGTCTGCCCTCCGGGTGTCAGCGGCGGGGGGCAGTGGGTTCCTGCCCAACTAGGGACGTGGTGACAGGTGCGGCGGCGCCACAGGGTAGGAGCGCCCGGCTCGGCGGTGCTGCCGCAATTATCGTGCTGCGGCGGCTGCGGCCAGGTGGGGCGTCACAATTTTTGTGCACTGCGCAGCGCGGCGGTGGAGCGCATGGCGCACAGTGCGGGCGGACTGAATCAAATTAACGCGCGTCTATGGTGGGAGCGTGCTCAGCGGCACGGCACGCGCATGCCGCTGTTGTTTGCTGCTTGCATGTGACAGCTCTATAAATGTTGGAAGGGATGGCAGCTACCTGGTCTCGGACGAAAGGTTTTTGTGAATGCATGTTGACTACCCTTTTAAGATGGGTTTCGAGTTGTCCATGGAATACTTTGAAAATTTACTACCAAGTGTTTGTGAACACAATGGAGAACAGCAGCATGCGTGCGCTGGCACACCCGCCGTGCGGCAGAGATGGCAACAAAAAACAGCGGCCGCCACTTTTATAAGCATAATTTTGAGTAGATTTATTGTGATGCGGATGGTGCACGCACCGCAGGCTTCTTCAACCGTTTGCTGCACACAAGGGGGTTTATGGAGAGGAGACAGGACAGTCCCCGTTGCAGTACATGGCTGGCTGCACGTGGCCTGCGTCACGTCGACCCGTGCACCACCAACAACACCCACTATCGCCTCTAGACGGGGCTGGCGCGCCGCAGTGCGGCTGGAGTCCATGCGCGTACCCTCGCTCCCGCCGCCGGTAGGCTGCTGCGTCATGGGCCGTGGCTGTGCTCAGCGCCTGTGTGTTTGCACGTCCGGCAGATGGCGTTCACAGCCGCTGCGCGGCTCCCAGGCCACGCACCGGCAGCGCCCTCGCAAGTGCGCCATGCCATCCACGTTGTACTTTCATGGAGCATGGCGTGTTTGCGTCTACACCGCCGCCTGGCAAAACTGGGGCGGGGTTCTGGCTGCGCCCGCCGGCAGTGCGGCAGAGATTGCAATGCCATAACAGCCGCCATCGCCATTGTGCACTGCGGTCATGCATCTGCACGTCGGTGCCGCTGCCGCTGCGGCTCCCTCGGTGCACATCACTTGCTCAGCAGCAGCGCCGCCCCTGTGTGTGCGTCGCCGCGGTGCATGCCACCGCCCCTTGCTCAGCAGCAGCGGCGCGCGGCGGCGCTGCTGAGCAGCGCAGGACGGTGCGCGTTTCCAGGTGAAGCAGCAGGAGAACACTGGTGCGCTAGCGCTGCTGCTGCAAGATGGTCCAGCCACGGCCGGGCGCGGGCGCGTCGTACACGTTGATGCAGCCCTCGCCGGACCCCCACGGCGCGTCGGGGCACCTGCAGGAGAGAGTTGAAGTTAGATTTGAAGTAAGCGTACCGTGACGCGGAGAGGGCCGCATCAGCAGCAGCATGGCGCGCCAACGGCTGCCCGGCTTGGCGCGTGCGGCGGCAGCGCCGACGGCGCGCCCGGGGCAGTTGCAGCAGAATGTTGGAGCTGAAGTTGAAGTTAGCGCACACTTGACCATGGGCAGCAGTAAAGCGCGTGAACAGCTGCTGTGGTTTGCACGCGCGGCGGCAGCGGCCACATCAGCAGCACAGCAACTCACACGAGCGCCATATCCGTGCCTGCTTGCGTGTCATAACCACTGCTGACTCACACCAGCGGTCAGCATTAGTTGCTGCCGCTTAGCACGGTGCTTGCCACCGTGCCCGGCACACCCACACGCAGGACATGGTGGTGAATGGCCGTGAAGCGGTACAAGCGCTGCACAAACCAGTCACTCTGCACGACAACAAATGTACTACTGTGGTATTTTCATGTACATGAAGTTCGTATCTGCAACCCCGCGTTCTTGTGTGCGCGCCACCACGGGCACACTTGGCATGGCACATGGCACCGTTGCTGTCAGGCATGGGAACGGAACGCCGCCACGCACCTGCCCACAATGTACAGCGTGCGCCCGTCCGGGCCGCCAAACTCCAGGTTGGACGGGTACCGGAAGGACGTGTAGATGCGCCGGATGAGTGCGCCGTCGGGGGAGAAGACGTCCACCTGCGACGCAGTGAGCAAGGCATGAAACGTTATGTGAAAACTCATCTAGGAGCGATAAACTCTAGGTCTCCCCGCCGGTAGGGGCCGTCACCCTGGGCGGACCCGTGGAAGGGGGTGAACGAAGCAAAGGCTTGCGCCTACTATATGTGTACGAAGTACCATATATGCAACTTGAAAAACAGTCTCTACAATGGCATGTGAAGAGTCATCTCTGGCATGTGGAGAGTCATTGAGGAGCGATAAACTCTGGGACGTGCCGCCGGCAGGGGCCGTCACCCTGAGGTGGAGCCCGTGCAACACAGTTCAGTGCGTACTTGGAAGTACACATGTACTGATGTACATGCATACTTGGAAGTATACTGCCACTACGTATTGTACACGTATCACGTACACGCATGCTACTACGTACTACTGAAGTAGTATATGGACACGTGCTGCATGCTTATGTGCGCATTCGCCCGCAGGTGTTCCCTACCTGCACTGTGGCAGGCACGCTGCGGACGTTCCCCTCCCTCTACTGCCATGCTGCCGCCTATGCCCACGGGGATTGTGGAGACTGCAGCGGTGTATACTAGACGCCACGCACAGGAGCCGGCCAGCCAGCGGGTGCGCTGAACCAGCAGGTCAGCAGGCGCTTGCTGTGCCGCACCATGGGCTGCAAGTGCATTGCATTGGCACTCACCAGGGCGGTGGCGGTGGTCCGCAGCCGCCACCAAACACGCCGCTCGCCCCCTCCCCACCACGCCTATGGCAACTTCATCCTTGAGACTTGCAGTGCACACACGCACCTGCCAGGCGCCGTTCCTGACGACGTACAGGTTGCCGTCCACGTCCACGCGCATGCCGTCGATGTCGCTGCCCTCGCTGCCGTCGAGCGCCGCAAAGTCCACAAAGAGGCGCTTGTTGGCGACGGCGCCCGTGCCGACGTCGACGTCGTATGCCCACACCACGTTGGAGATGGGCGTGAAGTTGGCGTTGAAGGCCTCGCTGAGGTACAGGGTCTTCTCGTCCGGGCTGGGGGGGGGGCAAAGTGAAGTTGCGGGGGAGACAAGTTGAAGTTGGGGGGGGATTTGGGGGAAAGTTGAAGTTGGGGGAGTCAAGTTGAAGTGGGTGGGAAAAGTTGTAGATGGGGCATAAACTTGGAGTTAGGGGGAGTTGAAGTTGCAGAGCGCAACGCAGGAGCGCGCGCCTGCAGTTGAGCGACACCTGGGTGGGGTGCTTGTCGCAACCCTTGCGGCACAGCCGGGCAGCAGGTTCACAGGCACATGCTACTATGTAGAGACTGCCTCAAGCGGAGGCCCTCAGCTGGTGCGTCACTGTTGTGTGTGCCGGGGTGGGCGGCGGCGCACCTGAGGTCGATGCCATTGGTGCGCCCCATGAGCTCCAGCAGTGTGGCGTTGCTGCCGCCGACCTCCCGTGACGGCGAGCATGTCCACAGGTCGCCATCGCCTGGTTGGCGCAGGGGTGAGCGCAGAAGGCGGGGTGTGTGCCGTCATGGCCCATGCGAGCACGCGCTCTTCTAAGCCCAGCGCATGCCGGACGCAAACACGCGGCCATTGGAGGCGTGCTAACTTCAACTCTCTTGCTCTCGCTCTCACCGATGACGTTGTCCTGCCCAGCACAAGTCGGACGCAAACACGCGGCCATTGAAGGCGGGCTAACGTCAACTGCTAACTTCAGCTCCGCTCTTACCGATGACGTTGTCCTGCGGCCAGCGCATGCCGGACGTGAAGACGCGCGGCTGCTGGGGGCGGGCAAACTCAACTCTGCTCTCACGGACGACATTGTCCTGCACCCAGCGCCCAGCGCAAGCCGAACGCAAACACGCACCCACTGGAGGCGGGCTAACTTCAACTCTGATCTTACCGATGACGTTGCAACTGGCATCCAAGCTGCCAATGCGGCCCTATATGGGCAACTTCAACTACAACTTCAACTCTCTGCTCTCACCGATGACATTGTCCTGCGCCCAGCGCATGCCGGACGTGAAGACGCGGCCGTTGGAGGCGGGCGTGAGGTCGTTGGGCTCCACCATGTCATCGGACCCACACAGCGCCGCGATGACCGTCTCCCGCCCGTCCTCCACCCACGCCTGCATCACCCTGTGCGCGCGCAGGCGGGGAAAACAAGAAAAACACTCGTGGATCTGGGGGCGGCAGTGCCAGAAAACTGTGTGTCTATTTCGAGCGCGTGATACAGTACTCCACCCGTGACTGCATCACCGTGTGACGTGAGACCTGGGGGGGCGGCGGTGCGGAAAAATGGCATCAGTTTTGAGTGCGTGGTACGGTGCAGGTGTGGAGCGGATGGGCCGGGATGTGTGAGGCAGTTGAAGGGGTGTTGAAGTAGCAGCCGGCAGCCGGACAGTAGTTGGACTGTCGGTTGAAGTTGCGACCCGCGACTGCGTCACCGTGTGCACGAGGAGGGGGCGGGAAACACGCTTAAACCCGGGGCGAGGGGGGGGGGGGGGGGGCGAGAAAGAGGGTTTCAGTTCTGAGTGTGTGGTACAGTGCAGGTGTGAATTGGATGGGACGGCATGGGATCAACAAGCGGTGTTGAAGTAGCGGCCGACAGCCGACACAGTGGACTGGCGGTTGAAGTTGGGGCACATCAGCGGTGTGCCGGGCGCCAATGAGGGTGGCGTCACCATGTGCAGGAGCGCGTCCTAAAAAAGGTGGCAACGCAGCGCGCGCGAGCGAATCGCGTGTCCTCTGTCATCAGTTTAAGTCACTGGTTTCGACTCGCATGTACATCAGAAGTCTGGAAATGCATGTAATGGCCTCAGCGCCCATGCCGCCGCAACAGTTTCAGAAGCACTTGCACATGGCAGGAGGCGTGTTGCAGGTGTTGCCTGGCGCTTTGTTGCGCGCTCATGCATCGCTTGGACATTCGGCGGCAGGCATGGAAGCGCCCAATTGTGCGCCTGCGGCGTGGCCGATGCGCCAGCACCGTGGTGTCCATGAAGCTCTGCACGTGTGCACCAGCAAATGCAGCAAACCGCCTAACCGCGTGTTGCAGGGTGTTAGCCGCTTGTGGGGGGTCTATGATGATCAGCCGGTAGGGGATTGTCCCCAGACCTTGAAGTTCAATATTGAAGACAGTGGCGTGTCAGAGGTGCTCGTCGCCGATGACTCGCCACAAGACAGCCCCTCAAAAAGACTGCACATCTGTGGGGGCGCACTGCTGCTGTGTGGTGCGCCTCGGCGGTGCTGTGGCGGTAGCTGCATCTTCGAGGTCAAGGACAGACTGGCTGACTGAGACCTCTCAACAACACCATCACTGGCCGCCTCACCGGCATCTCCGGCTACACCGGCAGCTCCATGGTCATCTAAAGTAACGTGTTGTGTGTAATTGCTGTAGGAGAAGCGCTCATCTTTGTAAAACGCGCCTGTGCTTGGCGCACTTGGCCAGCCCGGCGACTGCTTTTTTTTTAACTTGTGTTTATGGTACCACATACTTCAAGTAGTAAAATAAAATAAAAATTGCATGCGCACCACTGTACTACTAGAGTACACTCCAACGTGAAATGTATTTGGGCTACGCGCCTGGTAGCGTACTGGTTGGGTGCGCGTGACCAGCTAGCTGCAGGCACAGTACTGGCTCATGTGGTTGCTCACAGCCTGCTCAGCACACCTGTGACCCAGGTGGTCTGCCAGCAGCATCACCTATAAACCAAACACTGCTTGTTAGGCTCCAAGCAACCCGCGACTCCCTAAACTACTTGACAGGGTACGTCAACTATAACATATTTGTGCAGCCTGCCCCGTGGCCCAGCTGGCCCGCCAGCAGCACGGGATTCGTGCACTTGCCAGTCTGGTGCTGATGTGGCAACCATTTTTCGCACGCGCACCTTCACTTGTATTGCCTAGTGCCTAGGTCATTGCCCCCGGGGGTCAGTTACTTTTGGTGCTTGCGGTGGTGGCTCCAAAGTCAACTTAACTGCCCACGTTTTGGCGTTCTCAGCCACTTCGAAGTATGCCACATGTTAGGGTACATATATGTTGAGGCACCTGTGTGGCCCTCCAAAAGCTAAGGTGGCCCCACCCCTGTGTTTGCGCCCAGAGAGACAGATCAACCCGAGCAACTTCGTTCGGCGTCAGACGGTATGACAACTGCCAAAGAACAACCTTGAATTTAGAAGTAAGAATAATGAAACCGTTAATGTAGTTTCGCCACATTACTCGGCCGCGCACCTGTGGCCCAGCTGGTCCGCCAGCAGCACGGTCTTCGTTTCCGCGCCGTCGCCGGGGCGTGGCGGCATGACCGCCTGCGGCGCGAACCGCGCCCCGTTCCACGACCGCCCCTCCACCATGCTCCTGACGCGCATGCGCGATGCCGCGCCACGCCTGCGGGCATGACAGCGAGTGCAGTTTGTGAATGCCGGCCACAACGGACAGGCGTGATGTGGGCTTGGTGTGGGCGCATGCACCAGGGAACATGCATGTGCTGGTGTGTTGTTTGGTAGTGCAGGAGGTGCAGCGTAGGAAGCCGGTGAGCCGTAGCGCCCGAGCTGCTCAGATCATCCTGCGGGATCTTTGGTCACCCGCTTGGTTGTCCCGCAGATACTGTAGCACCCCACCACACTCCTGTGCTCGTGCAACAGACTCGTAGGACTTGTGCATGCTTCGAAGTGCCACCACAGCAGCAGCAGCAGCAGTGAGGTGCAGCGCCGCACCATGCCAGTGTAGCCTCGTCGCCGGCAGCTGTGATCTCTCCCAAAGCCTTGCGGGCATGGTCAGCGTGTATGGCGGATCCGTCGAAGTTGATCACGTAGTTCAGGGCGTAGGCTCGCCCATCCTCGTCCACGGTGCAGCCCTCGATGTAGGTTCCAAAGTTGGAGCCATCCCCAGTGTGCAGCACCGTCGCATTCACCACCTCGACCTGCTGGTGCTCGAGCACCCAATGCTGCCTGTCGTAGCTGTATGCAGCCGGCTGCGGGGCCTGGCGACCGTGCTGGTGCTGCTTGGCATGCGCGAACCAGGGAAGGATAAGCGCCGCGACGATGCAGCTGCAGGCCAGCGACAGCTGTCTGGACCTCATGATGGCGCTGGAACCAGTACACAAAGATCACAGAATGCAGTTAAAGGTCGCAATCTGCCCAAACTTCAAGTAGTCACACTTCAACTTTCCTGCTCAGCAGAGCAGAGCTCTTCGCTTGCACATCACTAGTGCACTCCGCCCCGGGTACCCTGCATGCAGGCAGAGCGCACGCTGACTTAGTCAGCGCGACACGGCCGTGCCTGTCGTGCGACGTCGCGGCTGCATACCCCATTTCAAAAAGGTCCTCATCTGCCGACTGAGCACCGTGCGCGTCTTCTTTTCCGCCGGCCGGGGCTGCTATCGAGCGGCGATTCGAGCCCGCCCCAAGATCATATTTCACATCACACAACGCTGCTGCTTGTCGTCTGGTGTCACCCCCTCCGCTGCCTCTCGTCTACTTCTGGCTGCTTGCAGGTGAGAGACCCGGAGTGGCCTCTCATGTACGCCTGCAAACGACGCTTTCACGGCCTGCCAGAGATCTACGCTGCCGCACCTGAATGGACCGATGCTTCCTTGGACCGGATGGATGTACTGGAGTTGGTGAACGTGGTCTGCCTTGCAGCACGCACGGCTGGCTTTTGGTGGCATCGCACAAGTAAGCCCTGTTGGTAGTTCTACTCTGAATCATCCCTAGCCCTCAAGGACACTGACCGGCGTGTGTAGGTGTGGTGGGCTGTCTGGTGCTTTTCACCAGGTGGACAAATCACCCCACCGGCTTCGGCCTGGCATTTTGCCCCAGCCACTGCAGTATCTGAGCCTAGCAGCCTTAGGTTTTTTTCACAACAATTTTTATGCATGTTTTGCAAGTGGAAGATTTGATTGCAATGTATCGGATTCTATCGCCGCATTTTGACTGCCGGGCTTACGGCCGCCGTCCCCGGGCGCCGTCCTGTTGGCGCGCGCCATCGCGCCGTCATTGTGTGCGCGCGCGCTCGCGCGCGCGTGCGAGTGTGTGTGTGTGTGTTTGTGTGTGTTGTGGTTGTTGGTGTTTGTACCGTCAATGCGAGAGTCAGCAGCAGCAGCAGCAGCGCACACAAGCATGTGCATAGACTGTACAGCTCTGCTGTGTGTTGTGGTACACTGCTGCTGTTTGTGTGCGTGTGTGTGTGTGCGCGCGTGTGTGTAGCACTTGATGTGTGTGTTTTGGTGTTTTGGTGTGTCGTGCAATTGCGCCGTGGCGGGAGTCAACAGCAGCACAAAGTGGTTCGCATCACGCAGCACGCATCACGCAGCACACGAAGACACATGCCATGACAGTGTGCGTGCACGGTACAGAGCAGCGTGCTGCTGTGTGTGTTGGCGGCAGCGAAGGAACAGTATACACGCGCATGCGGGGCGGTTGAGCAGCGCACCAGTTCTTCGTTTGAGCTGCTCTCTGAGCCTTGCACTTTGGTGTTGAGGTTCTGCCGCGCAGTTTGAGCGCGCAGCGTTTCTTGCGACCTATTTTACCACGTGCTTTGGCAGCGTCATGGCTCGTGTTGCAAGTGCCTCACTCGCTTCGAAGTTGAATGGCAAGCACATTGCACTTGTATGCCCGGAGTGGTCGCAGCCACTGGCATTCATGACGCGCCGTGGGTGCTGTCATGTGTTGCGCAACCTTGCAGAACTGTCTTACTTCTTCCTCTTCTACGACGGTGTGCCTTGGCGCATGGCCCTACCACATGCTGCTGGAGAGACAGAAATTGGTAGGCAGCGGGTGCACGAAGCGCGGCCTGCGAGGCCGCTTGCCCCAGGCGGTGCTATGTAGTTTGGCGAGAGTGATATTAAGGTGTCAGCCATGCACAGTTGTGGCACGCTGTGGAAGAAAACCACGAACCCCGACCGTGCGGGAGTTGCTCCGATCCAGGAACAGTGCCTGGAAACCTTCCTACTCTGAGAAAGTTCGTTGTCCCGTTATGCCCGGTGCTTGTACCCTAAGCGTACCCCAGTGGGCAAGTGTGCACAAAGTGCCTATATTTGCGACAGGAGTCGCACACAACAAAAGTCATATAAATACCAGCTGGTGAAGAAGGTCAATGTGGGCTGATAGAACTTCAACATTCAACTTCAACTCACCACGCAACATCACCGCGCTCTGCTTGCGCTGCTGCACAGCTGCAGGCAGCAGCCCAGCACCCCTTGGTGGTGCGGCAGGCTGTGCACCTTCGGCCCAATGTGGGCAGCTGCCTGCATGTTGATTACCCTTAGACTCGTAGGTGCGCATGGCATGGCCCTGGCGCCCATGCGGCACAGGGCGCTGCACTTGCGGTGCGATGTATGTACTCTTATTAAACTCCGCTTAAGGCGCGGAAAGCCCTTTGCACACGGTGCGTGTGACCAGGATGTACTCTTATTAAACTCCGCTTAGGGCGCGGAAAGGATGTACCCTGTGTGTGCGTGTGCACAGCACTGTGCGGCATCCTGGGCTGGACGCCAGTACTTAGGGCTCAGCTGCTCAGCTCGCGATTACAGCGGCGCTGGCAGCTCTTGTACAGACATGACCATGGAGGCAATATCCGCCTGCTGCTTTGCGATGGTGCGGATGTCGAGGCGTCAGTGTTGCCTGGCGTGTGTGTGTTTTTTTCTGTCCTCGTGCATGTGCTGTAGTGGCTTGCTGCCCGGGGGTTGAAGAAGGTTCTTCAGAATCTTCTATTGTCCACGCCAAACTTCAGAGCCACCGGGGCCACAGCTCGCGCCTTGAAGGAGCAGCACGCACGCTGCGTACCGTAAGCCAGCGCCATGACTTACTGGTCCCCCAACAGCAAGCGGTCGTCAGAAAAGGTGCCCCTTGCAACCCCGGTTCCCGCCGCCGAACTGGAACTTGGTGGCCTTGCCGCGGACCAGACTGTGGTGTCGTTGGCTGAGCCTCTGGTGTCCGACGCACCGGAGAGGAGAGCCAGGCGCAAGGCGCAGGAGGAGGAGCAGGGGACGCACCACGGGTTCTGCTTGTTCCTGTCCGTGCTGCTTTACGGGTTGCTGGCGGTTGTGATATGTGCGGGGGTTACTGGCAATGTGGATGAGGATACCTTCACCGCGTGCCTGGTCATAGGGTGCGTGGCATACCTCATGTATCTGTGCGAGGCCCTGTCCGCGAACGAGACCATGATGACGCTGTGCAACTGGAGGGAGTCGCAGCACGCCCTGGACGAGCTGGTGCGGCTGAAGAGGGTGCCACCTGTACTCACCGTCGCGGTGCAGGTGAGGACCAACTGTGAGCAGTTCAGATGTGTCCAACTGTCTACACAGTGTAGTACACACTGCATGTGCTGGTGAAGCCTTGCCCACTGCAAAGGTCACACCCTGGATGATGCCCATTCGCACCCGTGCTTGCCACTGGCTGTGGCGCTAACTTGTCTGCTACTTGGTCGTTGTGCCGGTTTTTTTGGCTTGTAGTACTTCTATATGTGACAACTGCAAGTACATGAAAAGGCGGCACGAAGTCAGCGACATGCACAGTGTCATCGGTGCACCCACTAGCGACAGCTGCTGGAGCACCAGCAGAGTCGAAGCCAGCCCCACTGATGTTTCATTGACCAGTGCACGGGCGTCAGCTGCTGAAGCACCACAGACACCCCACCAGAATGACACATGGCATGCCCCAAGTACTGCGGTGCCCCTCGTACTCTTGTACCCTTCGTCGCCTGCTTTCCGAGACATTGCGGCCTGCATGATATGTGGGTACCCTGACCATCCTGCGGCGTCACCTGCATTTCACCAAGCATGAGCCGCCAGCACCGCCACTGACACCCACCTGCATTGTCTCGACCGTTCCAGTTTTCTTGTCAACCACGCCTCTGCCACCAACCGCTACCGCTCCCAACTCTCCTCACACGGCCCCGCTGGCACCTGGTGCCACCGCCGCCTCACTTGCGCTGTGCGCCATGGCTCAAGGCAGCGGCGGGCAGCTGCTCATAGTGTAACCGTTGCTCTACTGCAGTGGTCGTTACCAAGCCGTTAATCAGAAGAAGCTGGTGCTGTGGTAGTTACAGAAGCTGCTGGACCATGTCAAGTTGCAGCTTACTCACAATGTGGCGAAAGTGTGCCATATTCCGACTACTTGCTTCCCCACCATGCCACTGCTGCTCCCGCGCGATGCCGCCACCAGTGCTACCACTATGAGGACCGCACCACCCACAGCACGCACACCAACGCGGACGGCACCAAGGAGTCGCGCACCAGCCACTCCCGTGTGCGCGTGAACACGCACTACAAGCAGTCCCGCTTTGAGTTTGAGCATTGGCGGGACGTGTCGGAGGCGCCGTATGCGGTGGTGCGCCCATTCGAGGTGGTGCGCCTGTACATCAGGGCAAAGGTGTGTGGGCGCGTGCCGGCGTCTCGGCTTCGCACTGCAGTGGGTGGGTGCCGGCGGGCTGTCTGCGCACTCCATGAGCTGTCCGCCCTTGCTTCCGCACTCAAAAAATTACCGGTAGGTACTTCGAGTATACTACTGTAGTACATGAGCATGGTGTACCGGGAGCTGGGTGGGGGTGGGAGCAGGTCCCCTGGGACATGGGGCTGTAATGCGTTAGGGAAGTGCTCTGGCAACATGCCAGGCCTCCCCTAGAGTACGCAGTGCTGAGCATTGCCAGCTTTTTCGCTCCTGTCTGATCCTTTTTCTGGCCACAATGCGCACCGTGTGCGCAGGGCTTTCCGCGCCCTAGGCAGAGTCTAATAAAAGTGCATGGGTTCACATACTACTACGTGGCACTACACATTAATACGATAGAACCATCTGGCGCGCAGGTGGCGCACGGAGACGAAGCCACGGCGGGCGCGTACGCAGACAAGTGCCGCATGCTGCGCGACATCCACGGCCAGCGCGACACGCACTTCCAGTTTTCGGAAAATGCAACGGTGGCGGGCGTGCCCCCCTACATGCTGCTGCAGCCGGAGGACGCGCGGCTGCGCAGGTGGTGGATGAGGTGGCAGGTGAGGCTGTGGCGGCGCCTCGCCCTGGGTATGTGAATATACTTCTTGAAGTACACAGTAAGTACTTGAACTACTCTTATTGAAACCCGGCTTAGGGCACGGAAAGCCCTTTTAGCACACGGTGCGTGCGTGACCAGAAAAGGGATGATCAGACACGCTGTTGGTAGCAAATACGCTGGCAGTGCTCAGCACAATGTGTATACTGTCAGGAAAGCTTGGCATGTTGCCAGACTTGAAGTGCACACAGTGCCCTCGTGCTTTGGCATAGTGTGTATCAAGGCTGAGTGGGGGATCCTTGCAGGTGCCAGTGGCACGTACCACATGATTGTATACCATGCATACATATGTATGCATGCGGTATGGTGCGGGTCTCAATGTAGTGCCGGCTCAGGGGTTGCGAGGCCCACCCCGCACTACGTAGCGAGAGCACTGTGCTGTTTCCAGAAGTGTATACTGCTACAGTGTAGTAGTATATATACATCTGAAGTACTTCTGATGTGTGTACTTTGAAGTATGTTCAGTGTCATGGCTGCTGGTGTGGGGGGGGAGGGGGCACGCACTGTGCTTGATCGCAGACTGTGACATTCGAAGGATGTTCAGTGCCGCCGGGTGTGCTACGGAGGAGGAGGTGTCCAAGCTCATTGTCATCTTTGTGCAGTGGCAAGGTATTTGCGAGAAGGTGTGCCGGGCATTGTCTGAGGTGCACAAGCACGCACCGTTTGGTTGTTGTGCTCAGCAGCATAGTGCCCATTGTGTTGAGCACGCGACAGGCGGCTGTACAAACGTGCATCTTGGTGGGCCAGCTGTATCTACTACGCAAGAACATACTTCTGAAGTATACCACAAAAGTATTTTATTTGAAGTAAATGCTGCCCATGTGCACCGCCTTGCAGCTGTGCGGCTTAAGAAAACAATTGTGGGTGTTCAGCTCTCATGGAGCAGCTCGAAGCATGCCGTACTCTACTGGGTGGTCTGGCTATCTACCTGGCGCTTAGGCTGATCGGGGTTTACTTGTTGTGCTCTGTGCGTTTGTGTGGTGGTTGGCCAGTGCACAGGCGCTTTCAAAGTTGCTGCCATCAGACGAATGACACCCTTTTTTTTTCTCTCGAGTAGCACTCACAACTGCCTGCTTCAAGGACATGGCTGTTGGACAAGAGCCAGCCTTCGGTGCTCAGTTGGAACCAATTGGCACACCCACGAAATGCTGCCAGTTGCCTGGAGTGGCAATGCTACTAGCACATACTTGGAGTGTTTGAAAAGGCAGGCACATGTCACTTGCATGCGGACCACAACGGGAGCCAGGTCGAGAGGCGAGCGGGGCGTTCGAGTGGGCAGGCCGGCCCGCCATAGGATATACCGCCGTCTGGAGTCCCTACCTCATCCCCGAATGCAGCCACTGACACATGGCAGTCGCCATGTGTGGTGTCATGTGTTGTGCTGCCTTGCAGGTTTATGTGCTGGCGACGGTGTGCCTTGGCGCATGGCCCTACCGCATGCTGCTGGAGTCGCACACAACGAAAGTCAACTACGAGCTGCTGAAGGAGGTCTACGTGGGAAGATAGAACTTCAACATTCAACTTCAACTTTGCGCACCCGCCACTGTGCGCCTCTGCTTGCGCAGCTGTACAGCCGCGAGCAGCCGCGCAGCACCCGTCGGTGGTGCGGCAGGCTGTGCAGCTCAGGCCCAATGTGGGCAACTGCCTGCGTGCTGTTTTGAAGCCTCAGGCCCTTAGGTGTACAAGGCACGGCTCTGGTGCCATGCGGCAAACAGCGCTGCACCAGCGGAGCGTTAGTGCCTTTTTTGTGTGTGTCGCATCTCAGGCTACCGGTCAGTAAGTAGGTAGGGTTCTGCTGCTTCGGCCCACAAATGCAGCGGCGCTGGCAGTTTTTGTTATGCACATGAGGGCAAGACATCTGCCTACTGCTTCGCATGGTGCGGACGTTGAGGCACGAGACTGGCCTGGTGTGGGCAGCAAAACAATGTGTTGTTGTCCCTGATCGCCGCTGCAGAGGCATGTGTGCCTGGCCATGAGTTGCTGCTGTCTGGAGTCCCTACCTCATGAGTTGCTGCAATGGTGTGTATGCGTGTCTTGGTCGGGTACGGCTGAACCCCAAGTCACACTTCAAGTTGAATTTGCTGCTCAGCAGAGCTCGTCATGATTGGCTGAGATCAGCAGTGCGCAAGAGACTTTGTCAGCGCGACACGGCGGTGCCTGTAGTGCGACGTCGCGGCTGTTCCCCATTTTCAAAGGGTCTTCATCTGGCGACTGAGCACCGTGCGACCCCTTTTACGGTAAACCGTGCCGGCAGCCAAAACATGTTACGCGGCGTGGCGACACTCATGTTTGTGACAGTGTGCTTGTCGCCAGCATGCGGCTTCGTAGCGGGCCCCATGGCGGCGCCGTGCTCAGCTGTCAACAGGCGACAGGGGTGCTACTTGGACAGCAGGAGTAGCTGCGGGCACCCTGCAGCTGCAGCGGTGCTGCATGGCAAGAAGAAGCGTGCCCTGGACGAGATCGACCAGGGCGAGGAGCAGACCAAGGCAGAGCTGAAAAAGTTGGTGAGCTTGGAATTGTGTGCGCGGCAGGGTGGCGCACCGGCCTGGCAGGTGCTGCTGCCATCGCAGCGACACAAGCGGTTGCGCGGGGACGCAGCAGGTGCAGCTGCGGCTCAAGCTTCACATGCCTGGCAGCACTGCTGCTCGTCGAGCCTTCCAGGCCCTGGCTTGTCCAGGCACCTTGCAAGCAGCACACAAGCATCAGACACCAGTGCTCCACCAGAGCAGCAGCAGCTCTATCCGCATGGCAAGCATGCGCACCGTAAACACGGCGGTTGTGCTGCGGCTTTGCAGGCCCGGTCCCTGCCCCCCCTGCACTCCTGTGCTTCCTGCTTTGCATGTGTGCATCACTGTGCAGCAGGCACGTTCAAGCAGCCACCCATGCGCTGCGGCCGCACGATGGAATGCAACCACAACGGCTGTGCTGCAATGACCGCCAACAGTGCCATGTTTCGGGCTGACATACCCTTTGCAGGAGGCGATGGCAGACGAGCTGCTAGCGCTGGTGAACTCTAATCCCAAGGACCTGGCAGGCGTGGAGGCGATAGTCAACAAGCTGCGGACAGGCACGCTGCGCCCTGCACAGGTTAGCGCGGCAGCTGCTTAAATGCTGCCTCATGTTATGCGCCTCCCATAATCCCAACTGACTGATGCCCTGGTAGCCCAGGCGACATTTGGCAAGACCTTGTTACCCTCATGCATCATTTGCACGGCAGTTTGGGTATGCTCAAGAGCCCCAAAGCATCCCGTCGCTCTTTGTGACGCGTCGGTTTGCAACGGCAGGTAGGCTGCTATTCGAGCAGCCTACAGTCAGAACACAGACAGCCAACAGGCCTAACAGGCAGAGGGATAGTGACAGCGTAGGGGACGATGCTCACACGCCTGTGTACTGACGTAGTAAAAAAACTGGAGTGGGCTGCTTGTACAAGCTGGGGGGCTATGCCGAAATCTCCTGCCTAACAGCAGTGCTGGAATCGTCCCCTGTGAGCGCACATGTGCCAATGACGCACATTGCGTGCGAGCTGGGCATTGCTCCCGCTCTGTGTAGGACAGAGATTGCACTATGTGCGTTTCAGGTGCAGCATTGCACACACAATGCCCTTGTACGTGCCTGTGCGCATTACCCTGCGCGTTGCCAGGGGCGGTCGCCATGCGCTTGCAGCAGGCGTGTGTATGAAAAGAGGTACAGGTCATTCCCCACATCTACAGAAGTCTTCTATCCATAAGCAAGGACCTGTTCACCACCGCTAGGTGCTCACAAGTACAAAACAGCTCATCTTCTCTCGACAGAAAATGACCTTTGGTCTACCCACACACCCTTGCACCTGCGAAACATAAACACGCCTCGCAATCGCGCGAGCTGCTGAGCACTGCCCCCCCCCCACACACACCCACACCCACACCCCTCCACCAGAGCGCCGCTGTGGCCGGTGACTGGCGACTTGCATACGTTAGCAGCGCTGACGTGCTGGGCGCCATCGGCAGCGGGCTCCACAAGGTGCCGCTCACGCGCATGGAGGACGCCTTTGTCAGCCTCGCAGGCGGCCGCGCAGGCACGCGCGCCATCACCACCACCGAAGTTCTGCGCGTCATAGGTGAGAGAGCTGTCGCCGTCGGTGCTGCTGCCCTGCCGCCGCCGGTGCTGCTGCGCTGCTGCCGCCGCTGCTGCCCCCGCCGCTGCTGCCGTGCTGCCGCCGCCGCTGCTGCGTGCTGCCGCCGCCGCCGCTGCTGCCGCCATTGCCGCCGCTGCTGCCGCCGCTGCTGCCGCCGC
>JAULBY010015734.1:0-21079 GCA_032358315.1 Ophiocytium majus
TGCATCACGCGGGTCGCTACAGCCGCTCCCTGCTCCACCAGCAAGGAAGTGGTGGCTGCCCGCGTGTTGGTGACGCTCGCAAAAAAACTGCTCAGCCTTTGCGGCTCATCTCCCCTTGTGAAAAAACCCTGAAAGGCAGCTAAGCCCAGATATTGCCAAGGCTGGGACAAAATGCCAGGCCGAAGCCTGTGGGGTGATTTGTCCACCTGCGGAAAAGCACCAGACAGCCTCCACACCTACACGCGCCGGTCAGTGTCCTTGAGGGCTAGGGATAAATCAGAGTACAACTACCAACAGGGCTTACTTGTGCGGTGACACCAAAAGAGAGGTACTTCTGAAAAATAGCATAATATACCAATATACTTCAGTAGCAAATATACTACTTGAAGTACATGCCTATCATGGTACCACATCAAGCATACAATATTCCAGAAATGTACAGATGCGTCAACAACGTAGCAAAATCGCGCCAAACTGAAGGTCCAAGGCATCCAAACAGTGGACACTGCAGACACTCCAGAGCGCATGCGGCGCCCCGCCGCCATGCGTGTTGCTTCCCCGTTGACATCATTTTTTTTTTCTATTCACGTAATCTGCAGACCTCTCGCCCACAAGCTCAATGGACCGAAAAACATACAACATTGGGTATGTTCATTGTGTGTACGTAAACATTACAGTGATATACTCCGTACTTCCACCAAACTCCGCTTGGGGCGCAAAAAATTCTGGATATATAGTACTTATGGAAGCACTTGCAACGGTGGCAAAAATGCACAACGCAGGTTTGCTAGCATGAACATGTAGTTCAGAAGTACTTGCAAGTATTTAAAAATGAATACATAATATTGGTAAGTACTACTAGTAGTATATGTACTACAGTAGTACTGCTGTAGTATACTCCAAGTATTTGTGCATATTCAGAACCGCCACCTGCAGCGCTGCGACGCACCCGCCCCATACTACCATAGAAACCTGATAATGTGTAACTTCGACATGTATGCATGATCCTTGCCACTGAGGGTAGTGACATCGGCGACCACGCGCAGCGCCGCGATGCGCTACCCCTCATACTACCGCAGTATCCCTGCAAAGTAAAACATGCTGCGCTTTTGCTGGTATTCTTTTATTTAATTGGTACAGTACTTGCCGGCGAGGGTGGTGACATCGCTGACCACGCACAGTGCCGTGACGCCCGCCCCACACTACCACTACCAGTATCGGTATAAAGTGTGACTTAAATATACTTGAATGGTACAGTACTGAGGGTGGCGACATCGACGACTACACGCAGCGCCGCGCAAACCACCCCCACCACTACCTTATCTATCGACCAATGTAAAACATACACACACACACACATCTACATATACGTCAAAGTACTTCGAAGTATGTGGTGGTGTACTTGCCGGTGAGGGTGGCGACATCGCCGACCACGCGCAGTGCCGTGACTCGCCCCCCCACATACTACCATAGTATCCTTTACAAGTAAAACACGTAGTACAGACATATACTTGGTACAGTACATGCCGCTGAGATCCGCGACGTCAGCGACCACGCGGAGCACCGTGACGCGCGCCCCCATCAGTACTTCTACTGCTCTAGCAGAAGTAAAGTAATGTATAACTTATTTCGAAGCATTTACACACAAACCATCATGAATATACTTCAGTAAGTTTTTTGAAGTAATATGTAAGTGTATACTTCAGAAGTAATATAATATGAAGTATATGGCACAGCACTTGCCGGTGAGAGTCGCAACATCGCCGACCACGCGCAGCGCCGCGACGCGCAACTACTATAGCATCCTCATGTAAAATAAAACATGTGGCACAAACATATACTTGGTACAGTACTTGCTGAGGGTGGCGACATCGCCGACCACGCGCAGGGCCGCGACAACCCCCCCTATCACCAAAAATGATATAAAACATGTTTACATACACACATACATACTTCGAAGTATATGCCTTGGTATAATGGTACAGTACTTGCCGGTGAGAGTCGCGACATTTCTGCTGCGCCACGACACGCGCACCCATCAATACCTTATCAAGTATTTCTGTAATACTTACACTGGAAGTAAAATGATGTAAAACATATACACACACAACATTCATCATAAACACAACTTTATTTTTTTATTTTTTTAAATTAATATGGTACAGCACTTGCCGGTGAGGGTGGCGACATCACCGACCACACGCAGAGCCGCGACACGCGCCCCCGCGGGGCAACGCTTCCCCTCCACCGCCGCGCACAGATCGTACACCGCCGCAGCGGCGCTCAGCGCCTCGCACGCACCCAGTGCCGTCCGTGCACACGCCCCTACCAGCTGCCGAAAGGGGGGGGTGACCTCCAGCCCCGGGGCGGTGATGACTGACAGGGCTGCAGTCAGGGAGGCGGAGCCCTGGGACCGCAGCAGGTCTGAAGTGGCGGCTGGCGTGGTGGGTGGGCGGGGTGGGGGGGGCATGGAGGTGGTGCAAGGGGGGGAGTGGTGGGTTTGGTACTAGGTGGTGGAACTGCGTGTTGCTGTGGGGTGTGAGGGTGTGGGTGTTGTGCGCGCGCGCCTTTCCCTGATTGATGTGTGCAACTGGGGGTTAAGTGACGCAACACGCAGTGAGGAGCAGAGAAATAGGAGGTCGAGAGTGTGTTTTGCACCCCAGCAGTGTGAAATCAGAAGCAAGCAGCGCAACAGCCACAACCTGCACACCACACTGCAACTTGACTTGTGCAACAACTTCAACTGTTCACAACACACAACTTTTTTGAGCTTACGCGTATGCTTGGACGCCAGTCTCTCCAAAATGTCGAGCAGCTCGTGTAGGGAGTAGAAAACCCTCCTGCTGGCATTGAACGCCTGCTCCGGCGTGGCGTTGCCCACGCTTGCAACGGCATCGCTCAGCCTGGCTGTGATGCCTGCCAGGGCAGCCTTGTCGATGTCTGCGCTGGACTCAGCTGCCGCCGACATGGCGCTGCTGCGGCTCGGGATTAGCGCCGCCGTCTGCACTGCATGCTACACCACTGCCTGCTGTTGTCACACACAGGCAGGTGGTGTGCTGATTGTGGTGGTCTCGCCAAGAGCGTGTGTGCGCTTCACAACAGCTAACATCAGCAGCGCTCTTACTCGAGTATACTCGAGAGTGATGTGCTCTCTCCGACCCCTTTCACGCACCACACGCCGTGGCACACGGCCGTCAGAGACGACGCTGGTGGGGTGGTGCCACACCAGCAATAACGGCGCCAGTACTACACGGAGCGACGGCTAGCGATCGCGGCGCCACGGGGCAGCTCAAGGAGAGGCGGGTGCATGCAAAGCATCTACTGAAGGTGGACTTGAACAAGCTCCCGAGGTTGGTGGAAGCGGTGGCGGCGGCAGCAGGCGCAGCAGCAAGGCGGCGCTGCGGCCATGGATCGGTTACAGGGTGACAGCGACGATGGGCAACCCCCCGCAGCGCTGCTGAAGCGGGAGGTGTCGCAGGAGAGCACAGACAGTGGCTCCCGCACATGCCCCAGCACGCCCCAGGCGCACTGCTGGCAGGAGCAAGGTGACGGAGCGAGCGGAGGCGGCGGCGGCGGTTGCAGCTGCGGTGGCGAGCCAGCGGAGGGGCGCTGCGCAGGGGAGGCGCCGCCGCTAGACAGCATCAGCGGCAAAGTGGGGGCCGCAGCAGCCGCGGCGGGTGCAGAAAGCGGCGGCAACGGTGGCAGCGGCGGCAACACGGGTTACTGCTGCTTCGGTGACCAATATTCGCTCTTGGGGCGCATCGGAGAGGGGGCCTTCAGTCAGGTGTTCCTGGCGAGGCACAGGGTTCACAGGAACAGGGTTGCCGTCAAGTACTACGCCGCCCGCCAGCTGTCCCCGGCGCAGCTGGCGGTGGTGCGCAACGAAGTGCACATCATGCGTGAGGTGAGCAGGAACTTCGCGAGCAGGTTCAACACGCACACGCTTGCCGCCCATTTCCTCCACCCTGCTTACACACGACTGCCGGCGCGCCACCAGCAGCACCACATGCAATGAGCGCAACTGTGTTGGACTTGTTTCACTGTCCGTGCTAGCGCGCTCCCTTCCACCCCCGCTGGCTTTGCCATTTCATGTTCCGTTCGTGTTGCGCTGCGGCCTCTGCTGCTGCCCGCGTGTGTGTGCCTGCTACAGGTCACCCACCCCTGCTGCGTGCGCATGCATGAGGTTTACATGGACGGCGTCAACGCGGCGCACATTTACATTGTCCAGGTGTGCCCGCCGCCCCCCGTGCACCCACCCTCCCCAGCAACATCAACCACTCCTTCGTGTCCTTTCATGTTGCAGTACAGTGCACTCACGATTTAATGCGGGGTAGTGTTCACCCACCATGTGACAGGTCTGTGGACCCCGCACCAAACTGCATACTGCACGAAATCAAAGCGCACTTAATCGCGAGTGCACTGCCGCCCAACCGGAAAACATCATGTTGGCGACTCGCCACCCTACCGTGCCTGCACCACCACCATCAAGAGCCTAGGTAGTTTATTTTAGATGGGATACCGGTAGCTCCTCGTGGCGTTCCTCAAACTGAAGTTACTTCTAACACTGACGTGAATGGTATCCTGTCAGTCACAGCTAAAGATGAAGGGACGGAAAAAAAAACATGCATCCCCACCAACCACATGAAATCCCTTCATGTCCTACACTATCCACAACATGCCCACCAACCAACCACATGACATCCCTTCATTTCCTACACTATCCACAACATCCCACCCACCAACCACATGAAATCCCTTCATTTCCTACACTATCCGCAGGACTGGGCGCGTGGCGGCAGCCTTCTGGACGAGCTGCACGGCCGGCGCGGCGGCGGCCTGCTGCCGGAAGCCGCGGTGCGGGCGGCGCTGCGCCGCGTCCTGACGGCCCTTGCACATCTGCACAGCATTGGCATCGTCCACCGCGACGTAAAGCCCGACAACGTTCTGCTGCTCGAGCGTGGCAACTACTCCACCGCCGTGCTGGCAGACTTCGGTTTCGCCACGCGCACGCGCCGCGCTCCAAAACCCCAGCCGCCGCCGCCTCTAGACCCCCCCCTCTCCATCGATGATTCGCCCACGGCGTCAGAGACCGCTAGCGCGTGGGGGGACAGCAGCGACAGCGGCAATGGCGACTGCTGCGAGAGCGACTGCGGCGTTGGCGCCGTGCTAGGAACCGCTGAGTACGTCGCCCCAGAGACGCTGCGGCGCGAGCCCTGTGACGGACGCGTGGACGTGTGGTCCGCGGGGGTCTTAACCTTTGCTGTGCTCAGCGGCTCCCTGCCCTTCTCCGGCCGCGACCGCGCGCGCCTCTTCGAGAACATTCTCGAGGGCGAGGCAAAGTTCTCGGGCCCCGCGTGGGCGCGCGTGAGCCGGGGGGGCAAGCGCCTGGTGGTGGACATGCTGCAGGTGGCGCCGGAGCACCGCGCCACCGCGCAGGAGCTGCTGAGCAACCCCTGGCTGGCAGAAACGCTTCCCTAGACCCCCTGATCTAATTACCTTTAGGTAAGTTGAGCTTACCTGAAGGTTATTAGATCGCCCCCCCTCCCCACACCCCCCTCCCCTCCCCCCACACCCACGGCTGCAACTTGGCGCAGTTGCGCCCCTTTTGGACAGCAGCGCCACTTGCAACTTGCTGGCGTGCGCGTGTAACCAGCAAACGGCGCCTGCGGCCTCTGTTGATTGTAGACGCGACGGGTCTGGCGGTGTTGGTGCCCGCCCCCCCCCCCCCCCACACCACACACGACCCTTCCGTTTTGTCCTCTTGCGACAGCCCTACAGTAGGTACTGGGCAACCCTGCGTGTGAGATCAGTATCATCGTTTCCTGTTGCTGCATCGGTTCAGGCGTGCGTCGCCCCGCAACTGCGGGCTGCCGCGCACAGAACTACTTCCGTTTCTGCACCCTCGCCACTGCCGTCGCCGGTCAAGGTTGTGGCCACCGCGGTGCCCACCGGTAGCGCCACCACCACCAGCAGCAGTACAGTAGGCTACGAGAGGCGCGCGGAGCGTCCGTGTGGGCACGGCCCGCCGTAGCATGTGCCGCCGCCTGGAGCCCCTACCTCACAGTGGTACTCAGGCGCCGCGCCACGGCCTGCTGAGCAAACATCGCGCCATGGCCTGCTGAGCAAACCATGCGCCGCGGCCTGCTGAGCAAACATTGCGCTAAGGCCTGCTGAGCAAACCATGCGCCGCGGCCTGCTGAGCAAACATCGCGCTATGGCCTGCTGAGCAAACCACGCGCCGCGGCCTGCAGAGAAAACCACGCGCCGCGGCCTGCAGAGCAAACCACGCGCCGCGGCCTGCAGAGCAAACCACGCCCCGCGGCCTGCTGAGCAAATTACGCGTTTGCTGCCCCGCGCACTGCTCAGCAGCACACAGCGCAGTGCGCCTGCTGTAAACCCCAGTCACCCCCCTCCTGCCGCCGCGCCAGTTTTAGCAATCCCCAACCGAGCCATGTGCCGTACAAAACGCTCTGGCGTTGCTGCCGGCGGCGCCGCAGCTGGTACAGTACTGCCCCAGAAAGGGGGTTCCATGCGGACATGAAGTTCTGTGCCGTGCTGCCGCCGTGTGGCTGTTGTGCGGAGGGGGCATGTCTCCTTTGCAGACGGCGCCGCGCCACATCAGTTTTGTGTCGGTCACCTGGTCCATGAAAACTCTTGTATGCGACTGACATGGCTTTTCACATGCCTTTGGTGCTGCTTCTGAGGCTGTCTTGCCATGCCGCTGTTGGTGCCTGGGCATGGTGTGTGCATGCGCACATGTGTACCTCTTGCGCAGTGCTGTAGCCACATGCGTGACTTACTGTAGAGTGTATGCCACATCTCATTCCATCATCGCAAGACAGCCATGCCGCTGTTAGTGCCTGGGCGTGGTATGTACATCAGCGCACATGTGTGCCTCTTGCACTAGCACATTGCTGTAGCCCCAAGATTGGCATGTTGCAGAGTGCATGCCACCTCTCGTTCCATCACTGCACACTGGGCGCCATGTCAGCAGGCCACTGCTTGCATAGGTGCTCACACACAAACAATTTATGTGCTGCGGGTGGGGCACGGGCATTGCAGCCAAAAAGTGCCCTTTGCCCTTGTGCTTGTACTTTCATTGACCGTCGCTTAGGGCACGGAAGGCCGTGGCATGTGCTATAGGTGCACGCGCAGCCAAATCACCAGAGGGGCTCGGTATCACTCGAGTCATTACTCGAGTGTGTGGGAGGCCTTGTTGCGTGCGAGAGACTAGAAAAAGCAAGACCGAACATGCTGTGTCCTGTTGCTAATAAGATGGCAATGCAGCACCATGCACTCTTACCAGCATGTTGCTACAGCACACAACCCTGGTGGACACTTCTGCAGCATGTCAAAACTTGTGTGCTACAGTGACTGCAGTTGCGGCACGGCACAGCACTCGTTTGCCAACTTCAACTAGGTACACAACAGCTTTTTCGCTACCTATCTGATCCCTTTTTCTGGTCACGCGCACCGTGTGCGAAGGGCTTTCCGCGCCCTAAGCGGAGTTTAATAAGAGTACACAACAGAGTTCTCAAGTCTGGTGGTGAGATCAGGGCCACAGGACGCACTAGGGGGAAGTAACAGTAGCGAGCATGCTGCCCATATGATGTGCGCAATGCGAACGCAGCAGCAGCAGCACCGGCAGCAGCGCCCACAAGAACTGATTACCGGAGGCAGCACCACCACCCCACTTGCGTGTGCAGCTTGGTGCATGTTTTCACGGTCTTGTGTCAGTGCACTTGATGTGCGAAAGGTTAACATTCCCAACAGCGACTCGTGCGGCACTCCACGGCTGCACCACACTGCCTGTATCAGTTGGAGCAGCATTCACGAACATGCAAACCTTTTATGTACACAGCACACCGCCGAAGGGGTGCCTCAAGCTTCCTGAGGCCATATACTTCAAGTATGTATAGCGCCTGTATGGTTGTGATACTGCCAGTGAGGTGCTGCACATTGCTGCGGCATGCCCCACCCTCGGGCCCGCTCGAGCTTGCGAAAAACTCCAAGTAATTGAAGTTGGGACAAAGTTGAAGTTGATGAGAGTGGCATAGCTCTGGCTCCCATGTGGTGATGCCGTCCACGGCGTTCACGGTAACTTCAAGTGGTTGAAGTAGAGATGAAGTTGAAATATGAATATGGTCAGAGCGGCACACAGTCCGTGCGCAGCCGCCCTGTCTCCCACGTGGTTACGCCGTCCACGGTGTTCACGGTTACCATGGAGCCACTGATAGCCATGGGTGAAAGCATTCACAACAGGCAGGGGGAGCGGGGAAGCTCGTGAGCAACCATTGTTTTGCCGAGTTGTTGCCTGCTCCCTGTGATAGCATGCATTCTTGCGCACCGAATCTGTGGAAGTGTACTTCCATTGCCTTGTTAGGTCTGGGGCTGGGAAGGCTTCACATGCGGTGACATGACGTCAACCACTGGCGTCCAAAACGCACGACAGCAGTAATGATGTGCATGGTATGCAGACCGCTGTGTGCCACACACAAAACCTGTAACAGTGTGACACTCAATTAGGCTATAGATTGATTAATGAAAAATATTCAGTCTTTCAGAAAAGAGCATGTTTTTATGGGTATCAGGGATTCATTGGACGTGCAGGTGTTATCGTACACTTAAGTATTATTTGCATTTTGTTAGGTAACATTTTGGGTGCTTGGCGTGGTTTTACGGCTCAAGAATTTATTCCTAAAACCGAAATCCAAGTCCATGTTTGCGCAGTGCCACTGTCACTCGCGTTCAATTAGTATTGCCAGCAGAGGGCGCGTGAAGCCTTTGCAAGCTTCAAAGACTAACATGCATCTCACGCAAGCTGGGTGCAGACTGTTGAGCTTGAGTACTGCGTGTTGCAGCACACGCAGGGCAGCCGCGCTGCAGCTGCACCTGCCTGCTACAGGCCAGCACCAGAAGGCGCCAACGGTAGCGCCAACTAGCTGTTGCGACGCCCACTGCTAGCAGGAACCAGCGAGCACTACAACGCAGAGAAGTTTTAACAGTGCAAAGTTCAGCTTCAAGTTGAAGTTGAGGTACCTGGTGGGTGGGACTGTGGAACACAAGTGTACTGCGAGTTTCAGCACACGCAGGGCTGCGGCTGCAGCTGCACCTGTCTGCTACAGGCCAGCATAAAAAAACACCAACGACAGCGCCAAAGTAGCTGTTGCCATGCCCGGTGTCAAAGTAGCAGCAACCAGTGAGGGCACCGTCAAAATATTGTCGTCGTAACAGAGTCTGCGGTCCAACTGCAAGTTCAAGTTGAAGTACCTGGGCGGGCGTGAGTGTGGAACTTTGAGCCACTCCACCAGCTCAGCAACCTTCAGAGAACTTGAAATAGTGCAAATTTCAACTGCAAGCTTCAACTGCAAGTTGAATTTGAAGTACCTGGGCGGGCGTGAGTGTGGAACTTTAAGCCACTCCACCAGCTTCTCAGCGACCTTCCCGGGTGGCGTCCAGTCGTCGTGTACGTAGTGCCCCATAGCCTCCTGGTTTATGCAACAGCAGCAGCAGTGGCGGCGGCAGTAGCAGGAGCGGCAGCAGCGCGCGGTGGTGCTCAGCAGCAGCAGCAGCAGCGTGCTCACCAGCAGCAGCATGCTCAGCAGCAGCAAAGGCGGCGGCAGCAGCAGCGGCAGCAGCAGTGGCAGTGGCATTGTAGCACAACTGGCGCAGGCGGTAGCAGCAGCTGTAGCAGCGGCGTCAGCAGCGGCGGCAGCAGCAGCAGCAGCAGCCGAGCAGCACTGCAGCAGCCGCCGCAGCACTGCAGTAGCAGCTGCAAAAGCACTGCAGCAGCAGCATAGTAGGTAGCAGAAATGGAGCTAGACCGATGCATGCAGTGTGGCATACGTCACCACGCGCGAGGCACAGTGGCACTCCAGGGGCACACGCCGCAAAAGTACACACGTCTTTCATGTACTCTTTGATCACGTCCATATGCACATGTCACTGCATGCATGAATGTGCGCCATGCTTCACAAGTGTGGCGACAAACTGTACTGTACACGGTGCCCATTACACAGTTGCATGACCAGTGGAGAACGCAGACAGCGAGAGGGCTGCTGCCAGTACCTGGTTGGCAGGGGTGTCGATGATCGCAGGCAAAATCGCAGCGCAGCTCCACTTGAGGGACGGGTCGGCGCCCAAGCTGGCACACAGCTGCAGCGTCGCCATCTGAAGCACAGCAGCGATAACGCAGCAAAAGACAGCAGCAGCGCCCATATTGGCGCAATCTCTCAGGCTGACAAAGGCCCATTTTTGGCATGGGGGAAACATGCTCCGCTGGGCTGCAGCAGGGGGTCTTAGCATAGGGACTGTATGCCTGCTTATGCTGCAAAAGTTGTGGCCTGCCAACCTCTGCTCGACAATCTGCCGGTGCATGCGCATGCGTTCCACACCTGACACTTGTGCACCATCAGAAACTGGTACCAGGGTTTCTGAGAGGGGCGGAGAGGTGACCCAGCTACATCGAGCACTTGAATAATGTAAAGCATGCGGGGTAATAAACAAGCATTGAACGTGCACTGAAAAAGTGCCTTCACCAACCGGACCGCCCGCCATAACACAACATACAGCACGCATTGCACCTTGGCAAGGCGCGATGACATGAGGACATTGGGGTGGAAGCCCATAGCTGTGACGCACAAACCTCAACAGAAGCAACGCATGTGTGCACACAACTTCAACAGTAGCTTCAACAGCAACGTCAACTATGACACACCTTGGCCATGCCGTAGCCTATCATGCCCGGCGTGGGCGCCAGTGCCGCCTGCGCCCCCGTCAGCACAAGCATGCCGTCGTCCTTCAGCAGCTGAGCAGCCTGTCAGTGGTGTGCTCAGCAGAAGGCGGGCAGTAGTGTGTGCTCAGCACAAGGCGGGCAGTAGCCACGCACAGCAGCAGCAACAGCAGTGACGGCGTAGCGGAGGGGGGGGGTACAGAAGCAGGGGCTGTGAGCAACCTGTGATCCACAGGCAAGGCAGCCAGACAGCCATGCGATTGGCGGTAGCCACGCACATCAAAACACCAACTGCGTGCCGCGCCACCACACAGCAATGAGGGCGCAGCAGCGAGGGCGTGTGACAGAAGCAGGGGCTGTGAGCAGCCCGAACTCCACCGGCAAGGCAGCCAGCCATGCCATCGGCTGCTGCTGTGGGCATGTTGGCACAAAGCGTAGGTGCGTGAAATGCAGGGCGGTGCTGCATGCCGCGCGCCAGGGATTCAGTGCTTCTGCTGTGGACTGTGTCGCATGATAAAATCAAGAGCTGCTAGCTGGCAGTACAGCGTGATAACTGTGCGGTGATCAGCAACTGCCCCTTCAAATTGATACCACTGGTACGGAGATGCCAAGAGGCATTCACACGCGGCTTTGTGGTGGGCAGCATTCGGTGCTTGCCACCCCCTCTTGTTCTTGCCAAATTCCTTCCTTTACACATAGCAACCGCGTGCGCAACCCTGGGCACTTCAATGCACGCCACATCAGCATCATTTCTATACAGAATCCCAACGCACTTCGAAAGTAGTGGTCAAAGAAGTAGAAGCAGCACCTAACTAATACTTCTTGAAGTACTTGCAAGTAGTACCACTGTAGTTCTATTTATTTGCGTTGTGGGCGTGCAAAGCGCCCATGCCATGCATGCCAGCACGCTCATGGCGATGGCACATGCCCGGCAGCGCATGTACCCAAACACAAAAAGTTCTATGAACAACCAAGAGCAATAAGTGCTGCTACCAGGCAATCATGAGCCACTGCAATGCTTGAAAACCGCAAGCGGCACTCACCAGGTGTGCTGACATGAGTACCGTCTGTGCAACCGCGTGTGCAACCCTGGGCTATGAACAACCAAAACAATAACTGCTGTACCACGATGTAGTACTATAGTAGTACTTCAGTTCTTCAGAAGTACTTGTAAACCGCAAGCACACTCACCAGATGTGCTGACATGAGTGCCATCTGTGCATTGACCTCCCACATAACCTGGGCTCCCGCCAGTGTGTCATTGTCACCCAAGTTCTATGAACAACCAGAAAAATAACTGCTGTAGCACCATGTAGTACTTCTACTTCTGAAGTACTTGAAAACCGCAAGCGCACTCACCAGGTGTGCTGACATGAGTGCAGTCTGTGCATTGACCTCCCACATAGCCTGGGCGCCCGCCAGTGTGCCTTTGTCACCTATGCCGCCTCCACGCCACCCCCCCGCTACATTGCAGGCAACCGCAGGCAGCATTAACCAACGAAGTGAGGTTCAACAGATGTTGTTTCTGTGCAACGCGTGCACAGTGCTGAGTACCACCAACAGTGAGGTTGTTGGCAAGTAGTCAGCTATGCCGCCGCCGCGCATCCCCCCTGCTGCTTTCCAAACAACCGGCACAACAGCAGCAGCAATTAATGGAATGTATGGCTGGAAGTGCGCTTCAGATGATGTATGCAAGGCGTGCAAAGCACTGGCTAGCACCAACTATGAGCTTGTTGCGACTGCTGCTCCAACGTGCGCCAAACACGGACGGGCCTGGCACCACACGACCGCAGCCAATAAGTGCACAGTAGTTGGGCCAGCTTCAGACTGATCAAAACTGACTGTAACGGTGTGTTACACACAAGCAGCTGCAGCCCCCTCAGGCGCTTGCTTGCCTGCGCAGAACACTAGGTCCAGCCCCTCTTTGTGCTGGCGTCGCAGCTGGGAAGCCAGATCCTCTGCCTGTGTTTTCCAGTCCGTCTGCAAGTTCATCTTGATGGTCCTGCCCACGGGACAGTCTGGGCAGACAGGTGACAGCGCACGGCAGACAGGCGCAGGTGGTGACCAGGCAGGTGGCAGCACCAGACACGGACCGCAATGTTGCTACTTGGCTGCTGCTGGCTGCACTCGACTGCAAAGCCACGTACCACGCAAGTCGATGCCCGTAATGTCTGCGCTCCTGGCCAGGAACGCTGAGGCCGCCACGCCAAGGGTACCCGCACCCCCCACCACAGCCACTGCTCGCTTGGCCAGCATGGTATCGCCGCACCGCAGCAAGGGAAGTGAAGTCAGGTGACAGAGCTTGCTGCTGTTGTGACTCATCCTGCAATGTTGAAGTTTTGAAACAAGAAAAATTCGAACTAAATTTGGGCCCAAAATTGCCCAATTTCAGACCGTCAGCCTCCTGATCTCCTATGCAATGGGCCCAAGCTCGCCAGGCACAGGCTCCTTCATCCTGGCGTTGCGCGCTGCAGCACAGCAATGAAGGCCGTGTGTCTTGTACTGGCGACCGCCGCCACCGCGTCGGCCTTCTGCCCCCCAGCGAGCCGGCTCGCTCCCGCCCGCTCCACGTATGCTTATCGCAACAGCAGGTCGCTGGTGATGGCTGCAGGCATCAAGACTGCGCCCGCCAGCCACTTCGAGAAGATGAAGCTGCGGTGGAAGGGCCCCCCCAAGCGCGTTTTCGAGAGCGCTGAGGACGACGAGAGCTACCGCCAGTTCTCCGACTTGCTGGCGGACCAGCAAGTGAGCTTCAACAGGTGTGTGCACACACAACACCCACTGCACACAGTCACTGTTGCTGCGGCCCACGCACCACCCCGTGCACCACCCCCCAGCAGCCGCCCCTGCCTGCAGCACCTCTGCGCCATTCCTTGCCTGTGCCTATACTGGCGTGGCGCAGCACCCGCGTGCTCCTGCCCGCTTCGTGCACCCCTTTGTCATGTTTTCCTGTTGAAGTTGGTCAGACGCACGTGTGGTGGCGAGGCGGGCGCAGTGACGCTGCTGCCGCCACTGGCCTGCTGCCCCGACTGCGCAGGGGTGAGACGGTGAAGGGGACCGTTGTGCAGTACGAGAACAAAGGGCTGCTGGTGGACATCGGAGCGAAGGCGAGCGCGTTCCTGCCTCAGGTGGAGGCCAGCCTGGTGCCCGTGGACAACCTGCAGGCCATGTTCAGCATCGACGACACCCTGGAGTTCATGGTGAGGTTTAAGTTGCTTCGAAGTCAATCAGCGCTTTGCTAGGCAGGGCCCATGGTTGCAACGCTATGGCGGCGCTGTGCAATCTGGTGCAGCACGTTGCGCGTTTGCCGTTGCTTGGGTGCAACACACCGGCAGACCAGGTCTGAGGGGGGGGGGGGGGTATGCAGCTCAGGGCTTGCCTGGGTGGATGCAAACAAATGCAGGCAGAATAGGCTGCTTGCAGCAAGGTGAAAGTTGCGAACATGTTAGCACATTAACGATGGATACAAGTGTTGTGCTCATCCCAGGAAAAAATGCCAAGTGCTGGATCTGCGACAAAATGAACCGCACAATGCTAAAAAAATGCATTTAGTAGTGCACTGGTGGTTTGTGCTTCCGTGTGGCAATGTATGCTGATGCAGAGCCGGTTGTGCAGCTACAGTGTTGTATGTGTTGATTTTGCGGACCATTGCCCGTGGCGTTGCGGTGCTCAGCAGAAGCTGCTGCAGCGTCACTCGAGCATGCCAGGCACTGAATCCAACAGATTCGTGGCACAGGTGGTTTTATATGCATACATGTATGTATGACAACACTCTGTAGCAAAAGGTATGATAACGCTTGATTTGTACTGGGTTTCACGTGCGCAGCCGATCAGTGCTGAGAATGAGATGGGGCAGGTGACACTGTGTTTTTGCACATACTTCAGAAGTACTCAGTTTGTATTGGGTCTCATGTGCGCAGGTGATCATGCTATACATATGTACACATATACTCTGTTGGTACTGGGTTTCATGTGCGCAGGTGATCAGCGATGAGAACGAGATGGGGCAGGTGACGCTGTCTGTGCGGCGGCTGGAGTTTGAGAAGGCCTGGCAGCGCGTGGAGGACATGCACAAGACGGACGCCGTCTTTGAGGCAGAGGTGAGCCGCTGAGCACTATTGTACCCTACTATTGGATTGCTGCTACTAGTTACTACAGTAGTATTTCTGAAGTACTTCACATACTTGAAGTATATGCATACTTCTGAAGTACTAACAGTGCATGTGTATTCCGAGGACATGCTCAAGACGGCGCTGTCTTTGAGGCAGAGGTGAGCCGCTGTGCACTACCCCGTTACTGTAGTACTTCCACTACTTACTTTGAAGTGTATGCACTTCTGAAGTACCTCCACCAGAAGTTTGTGCCTGACATGTGCACATTTGTATATATGCACACATGCACACACACGCATGCGCACATGTGTGTACACACTATGTGCATGTGTATACTTGAATTACTTGTATAAACGTGTGCAGAACTGGCAGCGCGTGGAGCACATGCACAAGCCGGACGTTGCCCACATATGCTGTGGCTGCTGCCGAGCACTATCGCATTGTTGTGCAATATTTGCCTGTCATGTTCACATGTACTATGTGCACACACATGTACACAAATAGCAGCGCATGAACACACGCACGAGACGTGCGCCGTCTTTGGTTTGCAGGTGAGATGGCTGCTGCTGCCCTTGAAGTGCCAGATGTGCTACTACTTTTTGAATCATACTCAAGTACCGGTACTTCTTCACGTACAAGTAAGAAAGCTACTTCGGAACTATATAAATAATGCTCAGTCCTACTCTACTAGCAGCGTTTCTTGCTCTTGATTTGTACAGAGTTGCGAGTTTATGTACACGTGCTGACGGGCATGTGCCATTGCTTCATGCACCCCGGGGGGAAAAGGATAGAATGGGCTAATGCACGCCCCCTAGTGCACATAATTAAAGTATGTCTTTTATGTGTGTACATGGAAGAAGATGTAGGTAGGACTACAACACATGCAAGCTGGCAGTGCGGAGTATTTGCGCAAGATGGATGCTGTCTTGTAGGCGCAGGCGAGGCCGCTGCCTCTGCTGAGTACACATTGCTGATATGTATACTTCGAAGTACTTACCAAGTATATACTGGTACTACAATAGTACATACATACCATGTGCTATGATTGCTGCTCAGCATTGCTGCTTCTGCTGAGCACCGCTGCTGCTGGTGCTGCTACCCCGCTGCTGCAGCTGGTGGTGCTGGTGCACGCTTCTGCTACGCGCTGCCGCTGCTGCTATGCACAGCCGCTGCTGCAGCCGCTACTGCTACGCACAGCCGCTGCCACAGCCGCTGCTGCTACACAGTTGCTGCTGCAGCTACGCACTGCTGGTACGCGCTGCTGGTGTGGCTGCTGAGCACCGCTGCTGCTGCTAAGCACAGCCTCCGCTGCTGCTGCCTCTGCTGAGCACAGCTGTCGGCTGTCAACAAGGGCGGCGCCATTGTCCCCTTGTGCTGAGCACTGCTGCTGCTGCTGCCGAGCACGGCTTCCGCTGCTGCTGCTTCTGCTGAGCACAGGTGTCGGCTGTCAACAAGGGCGGCGCCATTGTGCTCGTGGAGGGACTGCGTGCGTTCCTGCCAGGATCACACCTGTGCGGCGGCGTGCCCAGCGACGAGCTGGTGGGCACCAAGCTGCCCTTCAAGTTCCTTGAGGTGAGGTTGTTCTTCAAGTTGAAGTTGGTTGTGTTGAAGTTTGAACCTGTGCGGCGGCGTGCCCAGCGACGAGCTTGTGGGCACCAAGTTACCCTTCAAGTTCCTCGAGGTGAGGTTGTTCAAGTTGAAGTTGGTTGTGTTGAAGTTTAAACCTGTGCGGCGGCGTGCCCAACGACGAGCTGGTGGGCACCAAGCTTCAAGTTCCTTGAGGTGAGGTTGTTCTTCAAGTTGAAGTTGTGTTCCCATTGAAGGTTAACGTGTGTGGAGTTTCAAACGCGTGCGGTGGCGTGCCCAGCGACGAGCTCGTGGGCACCAAGCTGCCCTTCAAGTTCCTTGAGGTGAGGTTGCTATTCAAGTGGAAGTTGGGGTTTCCAGCACCTGTGCGGGTGTTTAAGTTGAAGTTGGTTTTATCGAAGTTTGAACCTGTGCGGTGTCGTGCCCAGTTATGAGCTGGTGGACACCAAGCTGTCCTTGCTTGCTAAAATCTAAAATCGCTTGAGGTGGGGTGTTGGGAGTTGAAGTTCAGTTTGTTGATGTTTGCCCACTCGGAGTTTTGCCTTCGGAAAAGTATGTACAGTGCACACCAATGATTACCTGCTGGGGGGCTCACTATTGAGCGCGAGTATGTGCACACACATGTACCAACAACCAGCAGCACACAGGATGCAGCAGCACCGCGCAGGTCTAAGACTTGTGCAGTGCCTCTGCTACCATTGCGGCAATCAACAAACAGCTATAGGGTTGTTGCACATCTTACTTATGGTACACTGCAGCAGCCGAGGGCACACACGCACACACACCAAAACATAATGAGTGGTCCTAGCTCTTGGTATGTGTGTGCGTGGCCCTCAGTGGATGCAGCACACCTGCCTGTAAGCAAGATGCGCAACAACGCGTGGTCTATAGCTTTTTGCTGGTGCCCGTGATGATGGCAAACACACTGCAAAGGTGCTTGACCTCTGCGCTGCTGTTGATTGCTGTGTGCCCCGGCAGCTGTTGGTGCATCTGTGCACACGTGTGTGTCTACCTGTATCATGTGAAGTCGTGCGCCACGGCGTATAAAGTACTTCAGAAGTACTTCGTTGAAGTATGTTATACAAAAAGCCGCGTGTTCTTACATATTTCTATGCCCATTAACGCGATGGATGTACGGCGCGTTTGCATACGTTTACGCCAAATTTACATGTAATTCGAAGCATTCGGCATGTAAATGCAAAGTTTATACGCTGTGACCCATCACTAGTCATGCGGTAACAGCACATGCGTGTGCCACTGATGATCAGGGTTGCTGCCCCTCTGGTTGTCAGCTGAGCTTTTGCTTAGTGGTACAGTGTAATAGTGGTACGACCTTGCTGGCTCCGAACCGTGGACCTGAGCTGGCCGGAGTTGTTTGATTGATTTGGGACGGCGGGAGCACAGTTTCTACTGTACCGGTATTTAGCAGCTCGGCTGACAACCAGAGGACAGCACCCTGGTCGTAAGTGGGAACTCGCATGTGCTGTTACCACAATCAGCCGCCCCCCCCAACAAAATGTGTAGAGCTCTTGATTCCCACTGACCAACGCATGCACATCACGCCGTACTCACACGCCTGAGCCGCTGCCGCCGCCGCCACGTACGCACCCACCCATGTACCCAGGTCAACTCTGAGACCAACAAGCTAGCTGGTGTCAGGATCTACTGACCATGTTCATTTGACGCACCACCGCAACCACCACAAGATTGATCTGACTGCGTGCTCAATCTTGTTGCCGGCAGCCACCGCAGCACATGCACACTTCGCTGTCCCCCCCCACACAAGCCCCTGCCGCCGCCGCCACGTCGCACCACGCACCCACCCTCCCACGCAGGTCAACTCTGAGACCAACAAGCTGGTGGTGTCCAACCGCCGGGCGGTGGTCGAGACGGAGATGCAAGAGCTGGCCCGCGGCGACGTTGTCGAGGGTCACGTAAAGGCCATCAAACCCTACGGCGCTTTCGTCGAAATCCGCGGAATGTCGGGTCTCCTCCACATCTCCCAAATCTCCTACGACAGGATCGAGGATCTGTCGGTGGTCTTGAGCATAGGCATGAAGGTCAAGTGCATGATCATTGACCATGACAAGGTGGCGGGCCGCATTGCGCTGAGCACCAAGACGCTCGAGCCCGAGCCGGGGGACATGCTCAAGAACCCTGCCAAGGTGAGCTGTGAGGCGAACTGTTTGTGAACTGTGAGCTGTTAGCAGGGGACATGCTAGATATCCCTGCCAAGGTAAGCTGTGCGTTGCACTGTGTTTGTGCACTGTAAAAGCTGTTGTGTCAGACTGCGCTGTGCAAAAGGGATAACCAGCCCGAGCCCGGGCATGCGTTGACGACCACCACCAAGTGAGCTGTGAAGTGTTTGCATGAATTGTGTTATGGAGCGCATTGTACTGCGTGCTAGACCCCTGGACATGCCAGACACGCTGCTGAGCACAAGACATGATCGAAGTTGGTGTACTCGAAGTAATAGGCATAGGCCTACAGTGAATTACGTGACACGGTGAGCTGTGCCAACTGTTTCGGTGAAGCGGCGTTTGCGCCCACTGCCAGAGACATGTCTGAAGTGGTGTCTTGAGCCACTGCCAATCGCAGCAGCTGCTGAGCACTGCTGCTGCTGCCAACCACTTCTGCTGAGCACGGGTGGTTGAGTTGTACTTCGGGCTAGGACATGACACCTGGACACGCCAGCCACCCTGCCATGCGTACACAGTGTTGGGTGACCCCATTGCCACTTCCGGTTCCAAGTTGCGACAGTAGTGGTTGGTGCACCATGGTGCTGGCCCCCTGTGAATGCAGCGGCTGCTGAGCACCTCTTCTACTGTCACCCGCTGCTGCTGAGCACTGCTGCTGTCTTGTCACTGCTTCTGCTGAGCACTGCTGCTGTCTTGTCACCTGCTTCTGCTGAGCACCTCTGCTGTGTTGTCACCGCTTCTGCTGAGCACTGCTGCTACTGTCACCCGCCTCTGCTGAGCACTGCTGTGATTACTGTCACCCGCCTCTGCTGAGCACAGGTGTTTGAGCTGGCGGAGGAGACAGCGGCCAAGTACCATGAGCGCATGGAGGCAGAGCGCAAGGCAAGGGAGGAGGCTGCCAAGGTGAGCAGCTTCAATTTACTATTATATTGTAGAATTTCCACACGGGTACCAACCACAAAAGTACATTTTAAACCGGACACCCCTGTAGTTTCATCTGCTTATTGGAATACTTCTGAAGTATTTGCACTGGTTGGCGTGCAAGCACCCAGGTCACGCATACCGACTTGAAGCAATGGCCATGCCGGGCCCCGAGCTGATGTTCTCAAAGCTCTGTGCACTGTGAACACCAGGGCGAGTAGGCGTGGTACTGGCAGGCTTCTGCGGCTGCACCAGCAAACCTTTTTGCAGATGCCTCATGACTGCAGCAGGTCATGCTCCACGGAGGTCGTGCTCCATGGATGCATGTGCAGCCGTGCGGGCTGTGACACCGTCAGGTCAAGGGGTTCACAACAGTGCCAGCGGCATGCCACTTGTTCAGTCACGAGTTGGCACCACTGCTGCGGCCATGCACCGTTTGGGGCGGGTTACCAGGAGCCGCGGGGGACTTGCTGGCCGTCCCAAGCATCTCCTGAGCTACCTGGTACCTACTTGTAGCTGCAAAATTTTTCCGCACCACTGCTTTGCTGTACCGCCAGAAACCACTATTGCCCAAACACAGTTGTATGTACTGTGCCTGGCTGCACTATAGCTGAACAACCTTTGTCAATTGTACATAGTTGCGTTTATTGCGAGTGTGATGGCCTTGAGTCTGGGCTGAAAATGAACCGCTGTCATGTGCCCATGCCTGTGTAACGAACTCCAGGTGATTGTGATGGGCCTCGGAGACGGGCTGGACTCCTTCGACACGGACGTCCTGGCGGGCATCACGGACGGCATCGAGTCTGTGCTCAGCAGTGGCGGCAGCTCCGCCCTTTAAGACCCCGCCCACGCTGGCACAACCGAACTACCACTAGCACCACCGGAGCCAGGTCGACAGGCAAGGGGGGCGTCCGAGTGAGCAGGTCGGCCCGCCATACGATATACCGCCGTCAGGAGTCCCTACCTCAGGCGCCGCAGCTGAACTGCCATTCGGCGGTGCTGGCGGCGCCCGGCTACGCACGCTCCCTCCTTTTTCCTGCTGCACAGCTGAGGGGGGTGGGTGTGTGTGGGGAGGAGAGACTGAGTAATTGCGAAGGGTGCGTGGGGAGGTATAATGATGTTTCTTTTGCTCAGCGCGCGTAGCTCGGCTGCGTGTGCGCCATCTTTTTAACGGCCGCGGAGTAATGAATGTGCGGCGCTGCTGCTGGCGCTGCTGGTTACCATGCGTTGCTGTTTCGCAGCTGTGCCTGCCTGCTGTGGTGACTGCAGCTGTTGCTGCCCCTGTTTGGTGCCCTGGTTCCATGAGCGCATCCCCCCCCCCTTCTGTGTCAACCAGCCTGGGCCATCTTTCTTCAAGCCGGACAGTGACTGGGCGCCGGGTCGCCCATGTTGACTGGGCACAAATGCAGGTTATTGCGTGCAGTAATTACTTGCAGGCGCACACAGTCTGGAATCCCACATCACACAGCCACACCGACTGCGCACGATGGTGTTGGCAGTGCCCCCCCCCCCCCCCCCCCCCCCCCACC
>JAULBY010015745.1:0-21075 GCA_032358315.1 Ophiocytium majus
TGATTTTCGGGTTACGACACGCATCGTGTGCAAAGGGCTTTCCGCGCCCTAAGCGGAGTTTAATAAAAGTACAGTGAAGTAGTGTACACCAAGGTAGATGTGATTGAATGTGCTTGGTTGTATTGGCTGCACGAGCTGGCTTGCAGGCAGCTGCATGCACGTGCGGGCTCAGCAATGCCTCCACGCAACCTTTTCACTACTCTGCACTCTGCAGCAACTACAGTGGGTGATAAAGGCACCCCAGTGGCAGCGCGATCATTATTACCTGCCACCTGTTCTTGCCATGAATGCGACGACACAGGCTGCAGAAGCTCAATTCATCCGCACAAACCAGTACAACCGTATTTTTGGAAGGGCAATTGGTGTGCGCTGCTGCGCAGCCCTAAATTTGGGTCCGGTGTTGGCGGGGGCTGGGCGCTTCGGTGCCATACGGCACTGGTACTGTAGTACCTTGTAGACCGCTACGGTATGAGTACTCTTCAACTGTATCAACCGCACCCCATGTGCACAGGGCTTTCCGCGCCCCAAGCGGAGTTTGATAAAGTACAACCGTGAACCCGAACCACAACCTGAGACCCATACATAAGCCTACACAGTTAGGTGCTGCCCTACAGCAACATGCACGTCCGCACCACGGTGCACTCGCGGCCTGGTGCGGGGTAGTGTCACCCGCCCTCGCACTTAGGCGAGACCCGCACTGAACCACACCTAGCACTCTACTACAGTAGTATATACCGTTTGTTCGACATGCAATAATAATGTGGGCAGTGAACGGTCTCCGAACCCCGCACTAATTCGCATGACTTATTCCTGTGCACGCCCGCCCAGTGTGGCGCTGACACCCACACGCATGTGCCATTGTGGGGCTGTGCATCAGGCAGCGCCGCGGCCGATCGGCGCCGCCCTAACATGACAAAACGCACTGCCACCAGCAGCACACAGGCTACACAGCAGTGGCACATGGACACACATCACAGTGCAAGCACCCAACGCACTGCGGCGGTGGCGGCGGCGGCAGCGCACAAGCACCCAACGCACTGCAGCGGTGGCGGCGGCAGCAGCGCACTGCGCGGCGGGGCATGGTGTTTGTATGTCTTTCATTGTTAAAGGCTTTATGTGGGTAGGTACATGGGCGGACGGGCTAGCAGCAGCCGCAGCGGGTTTTGCCCAGTGGCGCGGCGGGCGGCGGCCACAAACTTTTCTGTATCGCTGTTGATTAAAGAACCATGTGCGCGCGGCCTAAAGAGACTGCTGAGCGTTGGTTGGCGTGCGGCAGTTTAGTAGAGGAGGTTGCCCAGCCAGAGGTTGGTAGCGTCGAGGAAGGAGGTGCCGGTGGCGAGGCAGTGGCCCGCGGTCAGCACCAGGCCTGCAGGGTGTTGATTAGCGGCAGGGGGCACGGGTGCAGGTGTGTGTCAGGGGAGGTGCGGAGATAAGGTAGTTGTGGGTGTGCGAGGTGGTCCTTTTTACTGCAGTACCAATTAGCGGTGGTGGTCATCGGTTACTGTGTGAGCTACGCATCTATAGAAACTGCTGACTTGGTTTGACAGGGTGCATGCATGCCACTTCTGAATGGCTGAATCGCACTTGCTAAGCGGCGACAATATCCCTTGCTCAGGCAGCGATACACCACCACAAGGGTGCCCAGCCAGCATCGCCGCCTGGTTTCAGTAATACCGCGCTCAGCAGCAGAACTGCTTGCAACAAGCAACAGCACCACCTCATGCTGAGCATGAACAGCACCGCTGTTGCTCAGCAACAAAGAGTTCTGCTGCTGAGCAAGCAGGCGCACTAGAATGCGCCAGGTGACCGCTCAGCAGCAACAGCACTGCATTTCACTAACACGCGCAGGCAGCCGCTGAGCAACAATGTCACTGCATTTCACTAACACACACCCCTTGTTTGGCAGCAGTGGTTTCTGCTGCCGAGCATAAACGTTCTCACAAAACATAGCAGGTGGCTGTTGGCCAGCAACAGCACTGAAATTTACGAACAAAAAGCTAGTTGCCCAGCAGCACAGGCATCTGCTGCTGAGCAAAATCACGCTTGCTCAGCAGCAGTGGTTTTTGCTGCTGACCACAAGGGGGGGGGGCTCACCAAACATGGCCAGCCGCTGAGCAGCAATAGCACTGCATTCACTCAGGCACAGGCATCTGCTGCTGAGCACACACACACGCGCTTGGTCAGCAGAAGTGGATTGTGCTGCTGAGCACACTCACCGAACATGGCCAGGCGGCCGTTGAGCAGCTCCGCCTCCTTAGTCAGGCCGGGCACCTGCAGACACACGCATGCCAGAGGCAGAGCACACACCCACAGCAACACAGCCCGTCAGCATGTACACACTTTTGCTTGAATGTATACTTCACAAGTATGTATTCACACCGTGTGTGATACCATGTATGCACCGCAGCGGGAGATGCCAACGTGCCGCTCGTCAGCAGCACACAAAAACGGCTCACTGCCAGCGTGGCACAGAGTGCCGGGCATCGTGGGCCGCAGCGCAAGCACACCGCGGCGCCAGCACACACTCGGAATGCATGCGCGGCCCACCACAACAACAGCACACAGTAATCATCCATGCTGCTATTGTTGGGTCATGGTCATGTGTGTGGACACTAGGCTTGGGGAGGCTCGGCCCATGGCACTAAGCAGGCCAAAAGGCGCCTTGCTGCCTGGGCCCTCTCCTGGCCTGTGGTATGTATATTCTACTGCAGACACAGCAAATGATGTGGGCAGACTTGACCAAAGCGCACACAGGACCTCACAGTGGCCCTTTTGTCGCTGGTGGTCACACGGATGGCTGCCAATACTGCAAATAATGTGTGCATGTTACACCTGTGATGGGGCGTATACTTGGCCTGCCCACCCCCGGCAAACACAGTAGACTGCACATACAGCGGACCACGCGGGCATGTACACATATATATGTAGCACTTACTACGTAGTATATCACTAACAAAGGCAGGCACAAGGCCGGCGGCAGGCTCGTCCTTCTCACCCTCGGATGAGGGTGCAAAAACATTAGACGGCTGATACAGGATACTATGTGGGTATGCCACTGTACATGCATGTTACCCACAACGGCGAAAAAAGGCCAGCGGCGGGCTCGTCCTTCTCAACTCTCGGGGGCGACGCACAACAGTAGAGTGCAGATACAGGAGACCATGCGCAATATATGCTAGTTCATGCCACTGTGCATGTACACGTACAGTATATACTACAGTAATATGACTTACAAAGGCGGGCACGAGGCCGGCGGCGGGCTCGTCCTTCTCGCCCTTGGGGATGAGCAGAGAGTCCTGGTGGCTCATGGGCGCGAACGCCGCGCACAGGCTCACAAACAGGGCGTGGATGTTGGCCACCAGCACAACCGCGCGCTGCACACCCCAGAGCGAGCGCACAAAACACAGATGCAGGCGGGCGGGCGAGCGGCGCAAAAAGCGGTCCAGGTTAGGACTGCATAGACGTGCACTGAGGAAGGAGATTGCCGGCGATGGCACTCTTTCAGAAATCAGCGGCGGCCACCAGCAGCAGGAGGTGCCCCCCCTCGCTGCGGTGCCGCCAGTCGCTGCCGCCAGGGCGCACGTGTAGTCGCTGGATTAGGGGCACGGCAGTTATGTGTGTGACGCGCGTCATGGCTGTGCAGGCAGCCGCAGCGCGCAGCGGCCAGTGTTGTGTTGGCCACTGGCAGCAGCAACCCCGCGAGCCGCGCGCGGGCGCGAACGATGGTGCGCCAGCAGCAGCAGCAGTGCTCAGCAGTGGGTGCGTACCTCGTTGGAGATGGTCTGGGGGCCGGCCAGGATGGCGAGGGTGCCCCACTGCTTGATGTCGAGGGCGACCTCGGGGTTGGGGATGAGGCCGTGCCCCTTGGCGTAGGCCGTCAGCACGATCAGCACCCAGCCGAACATGGCGTGGCGGCCGTTCCAGCGCTCCGCCTTGGTGCTGGGTCTGCGTTTTGGGAACCGCCGTTTGCACGCATGCACAGCACACCGCAGCATCAGGGATGGGCGGCGGTTAGGGCGGTGGTGGCCGGTGTGCTCCTGGGCGCGTCCAGGGTGCCGTCACACTCGGCTCGCTGGCAGGACGCGTTTGCTGGCTGCCGCCAACGGGTGCATTGCAAAAGTGGAGGCTGCTGCTGCGCGTCATGACTTGGACGCCGCAGCCTGCCGCAATTGCGCACTAGCCAGGCGCTGCTGCACTAGCGGCAGTGGTAAGAAAACAGCCGCCCCGACCAGCATGAGCGAGCCTCACGGGCGACGACAGATGAGTAGCAGGCGACACCACAACCACATCCACCACAGAGCCGGCTGGCTGCTGCTGATTGGATGTTCGCCAGGCCACCGCCCGCGCGCGCAGCCGGTGCACCACCGCAGCGCGGGCCCACCGCCGCCCCCGAGCGCTCCGCCAGCAGCAGCAGCACCAGCTCTATGCAAGCCCTGCCCGGTGTGTGTGCGCGACACACTGAAGGGCAACTCACCCCCAGCCCGCCTTGGCGAAGTCGGGGAAGTCCTTGGCGAAGTTGTCCTGCGCCTCCGAGAACACCGACTGCATCGGCATGGCGGCAGCAGCAGTGGCGGGGGGCGGGCAGCACCAGCAGCAGCATGGTGAGCGAGGGAAAGCATGACGACAGCAACAAGAAAATATCACACCCAAACCCATGCAGCTGTGAAAGCAGCGTCTGCTCTCCCGCCCGCTGCCCCTGCGCCGCTGTTTATCATGCGCCATCCCGCAGCAGGGGTTGCCGCGCGCCCCCCAGCGGCACCTGTGCAGCCACCTCCGCCACCCTCGCCCCTGCACCGAGCATGCACGGGTCACATCCACGCCCGCTGCTCCTCCACGCCGCGCGCCATTTTTGCAGGCGTGCGCCTGCGCTCTCCTCTCCCCGCATGAGCGGCGCGCGCCATGCCGGCAGCGCGTCATGCAATCGCTCGTCTGGCCTGGCCAGCAAACACGGATATCATCTGGTGCGGGGACAGGGCCGTCGTCGTGAGGAGCACGCACCATCTGCATGGGGGCGGCAGTAGAGGGGCGCACAGCCGCCTTGGCCACGAAGGAGGTGGCGGGGGCAGCCTGAGGCACGAAGGCCTGGGCGCCAGCCAGCAGGGCCAGGAGGGGGGCCGCGAACTTCATGGCTGCTGGTGTAGGGGTGCCAACGGGGTGCGCTGTGCCTGTGCTGCAGTCGGGGCCTGCTCGCTGCCGCCTGCTGCTGCTGCGCTGCTGCAGAGGCTCGGAGCTGAAGAAGGGGCATGTGCAGCAGCAGCAGGGCGACTTGAAGAGAGGATTGGCGGGACAGGCAAAACATGAAGAAGTCGTGCTGAGCAAACTATGCGGGCCCTGTTCGGGGGTTCGTGCCCGGGGCGAAAAACGTTCGGCAGGTCAGAAGTCCAAGTTGAAGTAGTCCAGTCTGACACTGCCCAGCCCAACACTGTTCTTGATCGGCCGACTCAGATGGGCCTACGCTGCTGTATCGCTGCTGCTGGCAAGCTGCGGTGGTGCTCGTGTGCGGCAGCGGCCTGTATGGAAGTGTCACCTGCACGTGGCCCGTGTGCCACTTTAACGAAGAAGGATGTTGCTGTTGGCTTTGCCTCAGGTGAGTTGCAAGGTCGTTTTGTGAGCCCCAGCTGCACTGCCTCCTCTTGACTTCTGCTGTGTGTGCACGCTGCTGCCCGGAAACAACGTCGGGCGCCGTTACCCAGCAGCAGCAGCCGTGAGCACTGTCCTCCCCCGGCAGTGACGCAGGCAGCAGCAGCATCAGCAGCAGCATCAGCAGCAGCAGCAGCCGCAGCCTTGCAGCAGGGGCGATGAGCATAGGACCTCGCTGGAAATGCCCAACACGAGGATGACGAGAACGAGAGTGAGCAGCGCCCCCCCCTCCCCCCCCGCACTTGGCGAGGGCGACGTTGCGCTGCTGAAGACATGGTGGGACGCTTGTAGACAGGCGCCACGTCTGAAGAGACGACAAGGAAACCTGAGCAAAGACGAGGTAAGCTGTGGCCACCGCGTCTGAGACTATGTTTACTTGAGTCCATTACGTACACGCATATTGCCAGTTTTTTCGCTACCTGTCTGATTTTCTCGCACCGTGTGCAAAGGGCCTTCCGCGCCCTAAGCGGCGTGTAATAAGAGTACACGCATGTATGTATGTGAGGGTGGGTGGGTGGGTGGGTGTGCGTGTGTACATTGCTCAAATGCGTTCTCTCGTTTCAGCCAGAGCCAAACATGTCTTGGTCGAGTGACCGCAGGGTAGCGCTGAGGAGCAGCATGCCCAGGGCTGCCTGGCTGCATCTCACCAGCGCACCGGCTGGAAGCAGACAAGTGATGGTATTCATTGCGGGTGTGGGGGGGGACGGCACTGATACTTCAAACATACCCTGTTTTACTCCCAAGACAGCCTGGACATCGCTGTCACAAAAACTGCAATGGTATGCATATTATTACTAGTAGTACGTGTATACATGTGTGTATACTTCGAACTACAGGTTTTAGTGGGTGAGGCTGGGAGTGGGTCGCCTGGGACATCGGACTGCAGTTTACAAGTACTCTTGGTTTAGGTTTTTGCACTTCTCTGGGGCGTGCAAAAGCCCGCGAAATGTAGTGTGTGTATTTCAAGTAGTTCTGTAGCCACATGCAACGTGCGGGGTCTGTGTCAGTGTGCATCGTACCAGCAGCAGGGTGACGTTGTGCTGTGTGGGTGTTACACCCACCCACGGCATGCCGCACTGGCTTCGTCCATGGCATGGACTCCATGGCTCCTGACACAAGGTTGGTTTGCATGCGCGCCACGGCAGCAGAGGCAGGGCACCACACACAGAGCGTGTACGAAAGCTGTGGAGTATGTGAGCCAGTCAGCACGCAAACCGCTGGCCCACACGGCAACAGAGTCGAAAGCCGTAAACCGGGGCAGCAAGTACAGTGCTCAGCCAATGGCAAAAAAACGCACCACTGCAGTGGTGGTGGCCCAAACAGATGCTCAGCAGAAGCTGCTGTACATTGGCGGTTGCACAACTGCTGCTTGTACAGTTGACAACTGCAGCTACACAAAATGAGAGCAATGGGTGCTCATATTTCAACAAGTGGCACATGTGACCATAACCACGCCATTGGTGGTAATTGCGTGTTTTGCACTTGTGGGCGTGCAAGAGCCCATGCCATGCATGCCAGCACGCTCGTGGCCATGGCACATGTCCGGCAGCGTATGCACACGGACGCACAATGATGTTACCTGCCACCCGCTGGCAGTGTGTGCTGCCATCGAAGGGTTCAGGTAGTGCGTAGCGTCCAGTGCGTGAGGTATGGGCTCCAGATGGCGGTATATCCGCGGCGGGTCGGCCTGCCCACTCGGACGCCCCGCACGCCTCTCGACCTGGCTCCCGTTGTGCCGTCCCGGTGGTGGTGCAGCTGCCCGCGGAGTGTGCAGCAAAAGATGCGAGCAAGCAAGCCCCCACGGTGTGCCAAAAGATAGAGAAGAAACCCTCACCATGGGGGAAAGGACAGTGACACCACAGCCATTGTGTGCTCCTGCGGACGAGTATTATTGTCATACCCAGGCACATCCAGGCAATATGTGGAGACTTCTAGGGAGCGAGCGCTATGTACGTGTAAAAAGGGGCGGCGGCCGCGTGTGTGTGCGCGTCGGGGGCGGGGCAGTGCTCAGCAGAGCCCCCCCCCTCCGTCAACCCAACCACCCGCGCGCATCAACCATCTACCACATCTGGCATCAACACCGGCACAGGCTTCGCGTGTGCGCGCCACAAAATGGAAAAAGGAAAAAAACGGCGGGCGCTAGGCGCGTGCGCGCTGCGCGCCCGGATCCACGCCCCTTATGACCCGCGTGGTCACAGACTGCGCTGAGCACCGCTGGCGCTGCTGCTGAGCACTGCTGCTGCTGCTGGTGGTGAGCGCTGCCACAACGCCCGCGCCCAGGCGCTACCGTGAAGCAATGGTGGGAGCCGCTGTCAGGGGCGGGGGGCGGCACTGTCCGCCCCCCGTAGATACTGCATAAAATGAGTGGGGTGGCTGCGTCTGTACAAGATGCGCACGTGCATGCAGCCATGCCGTGTGTGGAGCAGCGAAGGCGCCATTTACCCCCGGCCGCCCGGGGGGGCTTGCGGCCATGGGTGCTGCTGAGCACCGCTGCAGCTGCGCGCGCCGCGGCTGCTGCTGCTCCTGGGCGATGTACACAGGCAATCATGGGGAAGGTACCACCTGGTGTGAGGTAGGAAGTCCAGACGGCAGTGTATCCTATGGCGGGCCGGGCCGGCCTGCCCGCTCGGACGCCCCGCTCGCCTCTCTTTGACCTGGCTCCCGTTGTGGTGTTGCAGCCGCAGTGGTTTGCAGCCGCCGCGTGCGCTTATGGCACTGCCAGCGTGCCGCCACTTTCTGGGGCGGCAGCGCGTGCACCGTCGTGGAGCCGCCTAGGAGGTAGGGAGGCCGGAAGGCGGCGTATCCTGTGGCAGGCCCGCCCACTCGGGCGGTCCGCACGCCTCACATTCTTGTAGCCGGCCCCCGGTGTGTCGTGGCTATACATGTGCTGAGCAGTGACTGTGTGCGGTGCCCCCCCGCGTACCCGGAAACTACAAAACTGCCCCGCCGTCGCAGCTGGCAGCGGGGGGGGGGGGGGGGGGGGGGGCTCTGCAGCTGCTGCTGAGCACTGGTGGTGCTGCTGCTGCTGAGCAGTGCTGCTGCTGGTGGCGGCGAGGCGTGGTGCTGCTGCTGAGCACTTCGCTGCTGAGCAGTGCTGGTGTGCTGTTGCTGCTGAGCGGTGCTGCTGTTGCTGGCGGCGAGAGTACCCCGGTGCTGCTGCTGAGGAGTGGTGGTGCTGCTGAGCACAGCTGCTGCTCAGCGCTGCTGCCGCTGGCGGTGAGGACTGCTGCTGCTGCTGAGCATGTGCTGCTGCTGCCGAGGAGCGTCGCTGCTGCTGAGCAACAGTGCTGCCGTGGAGCGTCCCTGCGGCCGAGCCTCCCGCTGCTGAGCACCTGTGGTGCTGGCTCTCCGCTGCTGCTGCTGCTGAGCACTGTTGCTGCTGAGCACCACACGGGTGCTGACGAGCACAGCATAGGTCACCCACCAAACACACACTTGTCACTCCTCGAGTGTGCAGCGGTCACAGCAGCGGCCTCGGCTGCTGCTGAGCACTGTTGTCCCTGTCACGCCACCCGCTCCGCCCTTGCAGCGGCGGCGGTGGCGGCGGCGATGGGAGGCTGCCTGGGCGGCGCTGCCGTGCGCCCGCCGGCGGCAGCATGCTCAGCAGCACCAGAGCCGGCCCCACCTGCGTGCTCAGCAGCACTCTGCTCAGCAGAAGAACTGTGCTCAGCAGCAGAACTCTGCTCACCAGCAGAACTGTGCTCAGCAGCAGCACTGTGCTCAGCAGCAGCAGTGTGCTCGACAGCAGCAGGGCGCTCAGCAGCCGCCTGCGCCGCCGCCGCCGCCGCCGCCGCGGCTGCCGCGGGGCCATCGGCGCTGCTGCCCGCGCTGCCCGCGCGCTCGCGCTCGCGCTTGCGAACGTAATAGAGAACCTCCTCGTAGATGGCCTTCTTGAGCGCGGAACGTTCCAGAGGAACATTCTCGACGTCGAGGGGGATGGCCTCGACGGCGATGGCCTCGCGCTCGCGCTTGCGCACACTCGCAAAGAACTCGTGCTCCAGCGCTTGGGCGACGGTGATGCGCCGCGCAGGGTTGAACTGCGAGGGGCACACGACGTGAATGAAAGAAATGAATTTATGGCTTTTATCTGGACAGTTGTGATTTTATCTGTTGTTGAGCTGATGACTGTGGACGTTCGCAAAGAACTCGTGCTCCAGGGCTTGGGCGACGGTGATGCGCCGCGCAGGGGTGAGCGGCGAGGCACGGGATGCAAATGAATGAAACGCATGAATTCATGATCAGCTGGTGAAGTTGGACGTTGGGGGGAAAAACCTTGCGGTTCACGGCTTGGGCGACGGTGATGCGCCACGCGCTGAACTGCACAAGGGGGCGCAGGATGTCGATGAAGGGCGTGAATTCATTATTTGAATCTATTGATGAGCTGGTGAACTTGGACGCTGGTAATGAATTTGTGCTCGAGCGCTTGGGCAACGGTGATGCGCCGCGCGGGGTTGAATTGCACAGGGGGGCGCATGATGTGAATGAAACGCGTGAACTCGTGATTTATCTGTTGATGAGCTGGTGAATTTGGACGCTGAGAAAAACATTGGGGGGGGTCAGGGCTTTGGGGGGGTTCAGGGCTTCGGTGACGGTGATGCGCCGCGCGGGGTTGAGCTGCAAGGGGCGCGTGACGTGAATGAACACCGCGTTCTTGATTTCATGAGGCAAAGTCATGCTTCGAAGCATATGAAGTGTACACCAATGAGCAGATGATTGTTGATCAAAAGTACGCGCTCAAGCGATTGATGGCGCGCCGCGCGGGTTTGAACTGCAAGGGGCACAGGGCGTGAATGAACAAACTCATGATTTCACAAATCTAGCCGTTCATGAACTGATGAATTCGGACAGAACTACGTGCCCGGGCGCATGCACGATCGTGACACTGCGTGGTATGGTACCAAGTGTTTTATATTAGATGTATTATATATATATATACTACAGTAGTATATATATATATATGGTATATATATGTATTATGTATACATGTATATATATGGTACTAGTAGTATTATACTACGTAGCATGTACAGAAGTGGAAGTGTGCTAGCAACAGGTGCAGCATGCTTGATCATGCGTTTCCCAGTCAGACGCACGCCGTGTGCACCGTGTGCCCTGGGCGGATTTCAATATATTACTAGAGGCACAGACGAACAATCTGTGCCACCAGCAATTGCAAATCGCAGGTTCTGCCCGCGTGTGCCTGCCAGGGGGAAGAGCCATTGTAACACCAAAACAAGACTACGGCGCACCGGCACCTCCTCGCCTGCAGCATTCGGCGCAGCAGTTGCAGCGCCGCTGGCAGCGCAGTACATGCGCTCCTGCAAGTATAGCATGTATTCAAGTAGATGGCATGCACCTGTGTTTTTTTTGTGTGTGTTTTTGATGAAATACCACTGTTACTTAACTACTGAAGTGCCGTAATATAAAGTACCAGGTATGCATGTTTAGTATACTTCTGAGGTGCAGTACAGGTATATATACTTGGAAGTGCGACAAAGTTTGCAAGCAAGTCAATACTATCCTGTGCCAACCTCACCTGCAGCATGCGGCGCAGCAGCTCCAGCGCCGCCGGCGGCGCAGCACATGCGGTGTTCAAGTACTTGGAGTAGTATACTTTCCCTTATCTCAAAGCATATACTCCAAGTAGTCATGTGCACTCGGTATGTACAGTACTTCAAAGTGTACTACTGTAGTACTACTGTAGTACTACCAGTATAGGTTTACCTGCAGCATGCGGCGCAGCAGCTCCAGCGCTGCCGGCGGCGCCGCGCAGTACATGCTCTCAAGTGGCCGTGGCTTCTGCGGGCGTAGCCGGGCAAGGTACTTGCGCACTTCCCCCAGCGCCGCCACATCATCTTCCGATGGGGTGCCAATCACGTCAAATATCACGTTCAGCTGCACAGAAAGGGGGGGGGGGGGGGGGGGGGGGGAGATGCACCGGAGCGTGTTCCATCATATAAAAGCATAGTCTGTATACACTTCGAAGTGTGTACACATGTGCGAAACAGGGGGGTTACCCCTTCACACCTACTTACTTCGAGGTATGTAAACTATACACCATCCACACGTGTGTGTGCATGTGTGTGTAGCGGTACATGGACGCAATTGTGTACAGCAGGGTACCTCGTGACCACCTGATGGGGTGCCCACTAGCACTGCCTAGGACACAACACCACAACCCAGCTGCACTTGCAGGTTTGGAGATATGGGCAGTGCAGTACATTGTACTTTGATCAAACACCGCTTGGGGCGCTGAGTATGTACATGGAACAAGGAACGGTTATGAGCTGCACTGGTGCCTCCGGCTCTGCCACTGTGTGACACGTGCGCCAAGACGCGCTGCATGCATTGTGTACCCCTATTCAACTCTGATTGGGGCGCTGAAAGCTGAAAGCCCTGTGCACATGGCACTACTAGTAGTGTGACTGCAACAAGCATGTTCAAACATGCTGTCCCCGGTTGCCTACGACACAACCGCCACATTCAGCTGCGCTGGGGGGTGCACAGTGCAGTACAATTTACTCATTTTGTATTCCATTTATGACGCGGAAAGCCCTGTGCACATGGCATGCGCATGACTGCAAAAGGCACGATCAAACATGCTGTCCCCTGTTGCTAGCTAACAAGACAGCAACGCTCAGCACTGTGCATTGTAAGCCTAGCATGATGTTGGTAGAGCACTGCTCCAGTGGATTGTTCTTCAGTTCGTCCTTTGAAGTACCCAGTTCCGTACTTTCAGAAACATGTACAGCACCTTACGACCTATACCGGGTATGCAATGTGCAAACTCTAAACAACTTCTAAAATAGCTCAAGGAGACGTGGGTGCTCAGCAGCACCTGTGCTCAGCAGTAGCAGTGCTGCTCAGCAGCAGCTCGCACCTGGTCAAGCTTGTACGTGTAGCTGGTGGGGACGTCAGCACTCAGCGGAAAGCTCAACACAGCTGGGTGCTCAGCAGCACCTGTGCTCAGCAGTAGCAGTGCTGCTCAGCAGTAGCAGTGCTGCTCAGCAGTAGCAGTGCTGCTCAGCAGTAGCAGTGCTCAGCAGCAGCCCTCACCTGGTCAAGCTTGTCCGTGTAGCTGGTGGGGACGTCAGCACTCAGGGGAAAGCAGGACTTTCCGGGGAACAGCGGCATGCGGTCCTGGTAGCGGGGCACCGACTCCTTCTGCAGGCGCGCAACAGCACATGCAAAGGGCGGTTGATATTATACTTCAAATACATACATTGTACATGTGCCTTTGGTGCATATGTTATGTGAAAGAAACCAAAAAGGTGACTGAGCCCAGGTACTCCCGTGGCTGGGGCAGAAAGCCAGGCCGAAGCCTGTGTGGTGTGTAGTGTACACCGGTGACTGCGGTTTGCCTACTAGTCTGCGTACGCCTTCAGTATCTGCAGCTGTTCAGGGGTTGTGTGATGCATTCTCCCCTTCCCCATACAGTTACTCTGGAACGCTCCCCCTGAGTTCTACTTAAGTGCTGTCACGTGTGGTTTTAACAACCGACCTACACAGTTGCGCACGTGTATTCCTGGCGGCCGCAGCTGCAGCCCCTAAAACATTTAATAAGGAGCTGATGGGAAATGAGGCGATGTCATGTACTGGGCGCCTAGCCCTGGCACCAAGGGCCCACCTCGGGTGTGGTGCAACTGCTGCTGTGTGACGCTGTTCGCGCGGCAGCGCTCAGCTGATGTACTTTAGAGGAGCAGCAACAGCCAGTCCATCAACAACCAGCGAGCAAGGTGACCTGCACAAACATGCACAGTTCGCGCCACCACCACCGCGCGTGCCCCCCCCCGGGAAGGCAGCTGTCGCCATTGGTGTCACCATCAATCTGTCGCAGCGGCTGCGCGATGGCAGCCAGCCCCTATTGAGTCCTCTGCACACGCACGAAATGCGGGGGCATTCCCGAGAACCGCCGAAGAACAATCAATCAAGCCAGTCAGCCCTGTGGGAAGAGAAGCTGTGGCTCGCACCCTGGCGCGCACAAGCTGGAAGCCAAGCGAGGGCAAGGAGCAGTGCGGCGCCATCTGAGGGAGGTTCCAGTGGCGGCGCGGACCTGAGGCAGTGCGGCAGTTGGCGAGCAGGATGGTGGCGGGTTGCAGCCGGCACAATTCAGGCCCCTCCAGTGTCAACAGCAAAAAACGAATGCGGATGGCAGCAGTGGTGTGCCTGGTGCTGCTGTGCCTGCACGGGTGCCTGCTGCAGGTGGCGGACGCGCACGGCTACGTCACCAGCCCCAAGGCTCGCAACGTGGTGGCTGCCGAGGACCTGACCGCCACCGGCGGGCCCGAGTACGACAAGTGGGTGGCCCCGCGCGCAGTGCAACGCCCGTGTCGCTTGTTTGCATCGCACGCACACGCGCGCGCGGCACCTGCTTGAAGTCGTACGAGGCCGTGTCCGCTTGCTGTTTCCAGCCATCGACGCCAGGCGCCTAGACTGGTGTCGGACTCCAGCCATGGCAGCAGCCTGGGCGCAGGCAGCTTCATCAGTATTTGTGTCGTGTCCTGCAGTTGCGTCATCGCGCAACCCGTCGCAACCGTCATGCATGCCTGCACCAACGCCGCATCGGTGACAGCCAGCAGCCGCAGGCGTAGACAGTGGCCGCAGGTGTAGCGGCGCTCCTGCCGCTGCTGTCGTGCTTGTTGCCGCTACACTATCGACGCGGCAACGGCGTGTTGTAGGCGACGCAGCAGCAGCTGCTGCAGCAGCAGCAGTACCACCACCAACAGCAGCAGCAGTACCAGCAGCAGCAGCAGCACCAGGGCACGATGCCAGCAGCTAATCGTGAAGCTGCATCATGGTGTAAACTGCTGTGATGCCCGCTGCTCACGTCGCCCGCTGTTCGCAGGGCGTCAATGAATGCAAACAAGCTTGGAACACAGTGGAAAAGGGAGGGCAGGGGCTGGGTCTTGACGGTGCGTTGGCGGCCCAACGGGTCATTGGAAATATTTTGAAGTATAATGATAGTATAATGATAAAAATTACATCTTAAAAATAAGCTTGCAACGCAGTGGCGTCAGGAAGGCAGGGGACCTAACAGGTCATTGGACATACTACTTCAGAAGTATGTTAGCGTTATAGATGTACTGATAATCATTACATGTGTAGTGTAATAATAGTTCAGAGTACTATACTAGGACTTGCAAGGGAGGGCAGGGGCTGGGGCTTGACGGTGCGTCAGCGGTCCAACGGGTTACTGAAAATACCTCAGAAGTACAGTAGTACTGTAATGATAATTATTGCATGTAACATAAAGTACTATGCTGGGACTTGCAGGGGTGCAGCGAAGGTCTGGACAGTGTGAAAGAAACCGAAAAGGTGACCGAGCCCAGGTACTCCCGTGGCTGGGGCAGAAAGCCAGTGTGTTGGCGGCCGAACAGGGCATTGAGCAACATTAGGGTGCAAAACTCGGCTTTTTGTCCCTTTTTTGGCTCCAGATAAGCTTCATACCTCACCGCAATATTGTGCAAACCATGCAAGAGCGCCAAATACGACCCACGTACGCCACGTGGGCAACAATGACAGCACCCATTGTTTCTTGGAAATCAGTTTCAAACCGCACATATGGTGCATGTATTTGGCGTGCAACACCTCAACTGTACGCGTTTATGCAGCCCTAGGCAGAACAGCATGGAAAGCTTGCAGTGGAGGAAACTGTAGAAAGGATGCTGTGTCCAGCTACTGCCATGGCTGGGGCACAATGGAATACCAGCTCCCGGGGGGTGGCTTACCCATGTGCTCGAGACTAAGCAGGCCCCGCCCCACACGGGCTCATTAGCATCACTGCGGGTGTCGGACAAGCCGCCGAGCCTGCGGACACGTATGTGAAAGAAACCTAAAAGGCTGCTAGGCCTAAGTATGCAGTACCACTAGAAGAACCGCATAGGCAGAAGTACGAATACATCACACGCGGTGCATACATACCTGATATGCGGTGTGATGACACATCCATACACGGTGACCCAGCCCTTGATACATCTGTTATACTTATGCCGCCACACTGACACCACCAGCGCCGTCATATGCTCCTGCGTGCGTGGACAAGCTGCCTCACAACATGAAACTGCTTTACCACTGCTGTAGTACTTCATACCGTATGAACTACTAGTAGGACTCCACTTGCAGCGCCATACATTGAAAGTACGAATACAAAGTGCTTACGTACTGATAATACTTACCCCTACCTGGTTATGCGGTATGGTTACACGTCCATGCGCGGTGGCCCCACCCCTAATACATCTGTCATACTTATGCCGCCACAACGACACCGCCGTCGCTGTATTGTGCTCCTATGTGACGCAGGTTTCAGACAAGCCGCCGCACAACATGGTGGAGCCTGCGGACACGGCCGCGCACCGCCACGGAGTGTGTGGCGACCCCAACCAGGTACCGTCATGCCCCTTACAAGCGTCACTAAGAAGTACTTCAAGAATTACTTCTTGAAGTACCACCAAGCACTTCTTGAAGTACATTTAGCAAGGCAGTTTTTCACAGCTGCGTATCGCCACGGAGTGTGCAGCGACACCGACCAGACGCCGCCTTGTCGTCCAGAAGAGGTTTGAAGTACTTGTTGAGTTTTTGTCGTGTGGCAGCTACCCCCAAAGTATTTTCTGCAGCACTTTAGAAGGTTCAACAGAGCAGCTGCTCACAATTGCGCACCACCATGGAGTGCGCAGTGCGCGGCGACCCCAACCAGGTGCCGTCGTGTCTTCTACTTCTGAAGTACTTTGAAGTACTTGTTAAAGTACCACAGTAGTTCTGACAAGGCAGTTCTTCACGGTTGCGCACCGCCATGGAGTGTGTGCCGGCCCCAACCAGGTACCGTCATGTCCTCTAGCAGCTCTTGGAGTACTTCTTGAAGTAGTTATGACAACGCAGTTTTCGTTGTCGTGTGTGGCAGCTGCTCCTGAGGTACTTCTCTCGGTGCTTCAGAAGCGTCGCCTGAAGTACTTCGAAGTGCTGCCTGAAGTACTTTCAACAAGGCAGTTGGTTCTTCACGGTTGCACGCCGCCATGGAGTGTGCGGCGGCCCCAACCAGGCGCTGTCATCTCCTGTGGAAGCTCCACCTGAACTAAGGTACTTCCTGAGGTACCTGGTACTTCTGACAAGGCAGTTTTCGCCGTGCTGTGTGGCAGCTACTCCTGAAGTAGTTCTTGCAGCGCTTTAGAGGCCCTGCCCGAACTACTTGGTGACGTACTCCTAGCAAGGCAGCTCCTCATGGCCGCGCATTGCCACGGAGTGTGCGGCGACCCCAACCAGGTACCGTCATGGAACCCTTCGCCTCAAATACTTCTGAAGTACACATTGAACGGCAGTTTCAGGTATCTACCACTGCTCTAGGGTGGTTACTCTCCACTTGCGGACAGGCGTCCACCGGCAAAAACGCTGCTTGCGGCTGGGAACGTTCTGATTGGGGAATGCAGAAGTACTCGGTCTCGCGGCTTTCGGCTGGTCCGCCGAAAGCTACGAAGGGGCAGGCCACAGCATATGACAACCCATCTAGGAGCGGTAAACTCTAGGTCTTCCCGCCGGTAGGGGCCGTCACCCTGGGGTGACCCGTGCAAGGGGGTGAGCAAAGCAAAGGCTTGCGCCTACCCAGGGCAGCAACTCTCGCACCTACCGAAGCGCGGATTCCATCGTAGAGATGTGGTGCGTTCAAGTGGGGGCTGCAGGCAACGTGACTGAAGCAGACCTACTTTGTTACTTTGTATCGGAGTGGTGGCAGGTTGGCGGCGCTAGCGCCAGGTTATGGTGCCCACCGGAGGCAAAAACTGTGTGTGTGACACGGGTAAGGCGGCAGGCACCCTCGGGGGAGCACTTGTAATTTTTTTTTGTAAATTTTGTTTGTAAAAAATAAATGAAAGAAGTTGCTGCTGTGCTGTACAGTGCCATGCAGGGTTATGGTGCACAGTGCCTGATGCAGGTGAAGTTCATTGACAGCACGGGCAAAATAGTGGCAACTGAAGTATGTGAAAGAAGCCAAAAAGGTGACTGAGCCCAGGTACTCCCGTGGCTGGGGCAGAAAGCCAGGCCGAAGCCTGTGCGGTGATCTATGCACTTGGTCAGAACCAGTGGCCCACACCCTACACGCGCCGGTGAGTACCCTCATGTATGTACGGTATTTCAAAGTACCGGTATATACTGCTTCAGAAGTGGTGGGCAGTATGCTTTGCAAGTACCGTGTGTATATAGTATACATACGCACAATGTACATGTATCCATGTACATGTACTTCGCGTAGGACACTGTACTGTATACTTCGAAGTACTACATGTTGATGTACTGCACCAATGGTTACTTTCTCAGCAGATGCGAAATACTTGCTTGAGCTTATGTATATACGCTTATGTAAACACACATGTACTTCAAGTAGTACACTGTACCGTATACTACTTCAAAGTACTGGATGTTGATGTACTGCACCAGTAGTTCCTTTTGCAGTAAATGTGAAACGCCCTTGCGCTGCCTGTGGCACCCTCTCACTGTTGTCGCTGTGCTCGCGCTGCAACGGCACACTTCTGCAGTAAATATTTAAAAAATAGTATAGAAAATAAATAATAAAATATCTATAAACAAGAAATACCAAAAAATGGTAAATGTATACAAAGTATACGCGTATGATAGTGCCCTTCTGCTGCCTGTGGCGCCCTCTCACCGTTGTCGCTGTGCTCGCGCTGCGCGTTCCACTGCCCCTGCGGAGCCCTGTAGATGCAGGAACAACATGCAACGCACACACACTATGGTTAAAACAGTACCAAACGATGTGGTGTGCATGTACTTTTTACTTCTTAAAGGTGAATAGGTATGGGCCTGCAGACGCAGGGTCCACATACAAGAGCAGCACCACTATCGTTTCCAGTGCAAAACCATGTGTGGTACCAGTACCTTCACTGGTGAATAGGTATGGGCGTGCAGACGCAGGGATCAGGCGCGGCACAGCCACTATTGTTCTGAATCATGTGGTATGCCTGCATGTGGTAGTTCTGTGAGCACGCCAGTAGCACACACACACCTGATACAACGTCATGTGCCAAGCAGTGTTCACAGCAAGTCATGGCTGCTGCCCGCGCACTGTGTCGCGTGTGCCAAAACCACTCAGCTTTGCGCCGTCGTCCGTATACTGCCGGTACTGGTAGTGTACTCCGTGAAGTATACTTCGAGGCATATACTTTTAAGTATGTGGCACATGTATACACATGTGTAGAGTACTTCATAGTACAAGTATGTTTACATATTATAAGGGTGTGCCTGTCTTTCTCAGCTGCTGCTCAGCGGCACCCACCCGCCAATGTGCTGTAGCACTTGTCCCCAATACATATGCACTACGGTAGTGTATATATAATTCGAAGCACTTCTGTCGGACTAGTATCTTTTTTTATTGAAGCATAGATAAGTAAGGGTGCCATGTATGCGCCGGTACATCAATGTTTCGACGTGTTCACTACCTATAGGGTAGTGTTTTTGTTCGTTTTAGCGCTGCTGACCAGCAACTCGCCCCGCCTCCGCGTTGTAGCACTTGTCTCCCAGGGGGTCGCCAGCGTCGTACTGAATAAAGTCACACTTGTATACTGTACATACTTATAGTAGTGTATGCATAAGGCGCTATGTGTATATACTTCACAGTTATCCATAAGTTTTATTGCAAATAAATATCAGAACTCACCCCGCCTCCGTGTTGTAGCACTTGTCTCCCAGGGGGTCGCCAGCATCGTACTGAACAAAGTCACACGAGTTGTCGCCGCGCCCGAACACCATGGAATCGTCGCTCAGGAAGAGCACATTTGACCAGTGGTGGCCCCAGAAGCCACCTGCGGCAGCGGCGGCAAAAGCAGCAGCAGCGGTGCTCAGCAGCAGTAGCGGTGGCGCTCAGCAGCAGCAGCAGCGATGCTCAGCAGCAGTAGTGGTGGTGCTCAGCAGCAGTAGCGGCGGTGCTCAGCAGCAGCAGCAGCGGTGCTCAGCAGCAGCAGCAGCGGTGCTCAGCAGCAGCAGCAGCGGTGCTCAGCAGAAGCAGCAGCGGTGCTCAGCAGCAGCAGCAATGCTCAGCAGCAGCAGCATTGCTCAGCAGCAGCAGCATTGCTCAGCAGCAGCCCTGGCAGCAGTGTTCATAGCCGGTGCACCTCCACCCCCCCCCAATCTTTGATGCAGTCAATGTATGCACATTTTTTGCTCAACATATTTGGCAGGGCCCGCGCCACCGGCGCTCGCCCGTGCCCAGGCAGCATATGGCAGCAGCGGCGTGCAGCAACCGCTGCCGGCGTGTGCGTGTGGTTACTGCCCGCCTCGCAAGTGTAACGAAGGAACTTGAAGTTGGCGCGTAATAGCAGAGACGCTGCTACATGTGGCGCATGCTGTGACACGGAGGCTGGCAGACCTGCCGGTGCGCTTTATATACAACACACCATCCCAGGCCCTGTTGATGTGATCTTCTGTGTGTGTGCTCTTATTAAACTCCGCTTACGGCGCGGAAAGCCCTTTGCACACGGTGCGTGTGACCAGACAATCAGACAGGTAGCGAGTGTGTGCCTGTGCATTGGATGCGCTGCTGCTGCGGGTGTTTTGGCGTCAGGCTTAGGGCGCGCTACTGTGGCAGCAGCGGTGGCAGATGCTTGCAGCCAAGACACCTACTTTTGTTACCTACGCTTAGGGCGCGTGCAGGCCTGTGCACATAGCGCATGCATGGGTAGGAAAGCACAACCAAACACGCTGCCGCCTGTCAGCATACCTGCAGCTCGGAAGATAGCAATGCACTGCGCTTTGCTCTCTGATATGCGCCTGGCATGTTGCCGTGCGTTTTGCACTCTAATGTGAGCTGGCATGTTGCCACAGTGCTGGTCACATACCCCATGGGCCATGTCACAGGGGACCTGCTCCCATTCCCGTCCCAGCTCCTGGCCTCCCACACACGAGGGAGCGTCGTGTACTCCATGTTTGCTAGCAACAGCGTGTCTGATTCATCCTTTTTCTGGTCACACCCGCACCGTGTGCAAAGGGCTTCTCCGCGCCCTAAGCGGAGTTATTTAAAAGTCCAGCTTTGGTTGACTCCATCCACAAGGCAAGCACGCCTTTGCGCCCAGATAAGGAGTGCCTGTGTCGCTGCCAAAGCTAAAAGAAACCAAAAAGGTGACTGAGCCCAGGTACTCCCGTGGCTGGGGCAGAAAGCCAGGCCGAAGCGTGTGTGGTGATCTATCTTAAGCCAGGCATGTGTGCACTCTCGCACCTACAGTAGCAATAGTAGTTTCATTTAGTTGCACTTGGGGCGTGCAAGGGCCACAGGGTGCTGTATGGGGTAGTCACTCGGAGAGGCCGGCTCTCTGCTTGGAACCATGTATGCTACACAAACTACTACTGTATGCACAATCAGCTACTGTACTTTTATTAAACTCCGCTTAGGGCGCGGAAAGCCCTTTGCACACGGTGCGCATGACCAGAAAAAGGGAT
>JAULBY010015756.1:0-21065 GCA_032358315.1 Ophiocytium majus
ACCCACAATTACTCCCCACTACGCAGTGAAATGTAATAATGACGCAACGATGATGCGGTGGATGACAGAGCTTCACCCCACAATAGGATTTGACTGTGCCAGCCGCAGAGAAATCTTTGAAGCTCTGCCCCTTGTGAGTCCCAATCGCATTATCTATGCCCAGCCGTGTAAGAAAACCGACGATATTAAGGTGGCATATACGCAGGGTATATCACTTTCAGTGGTAGATTCAGTTGAAGAGACAGAGAAAATGATAGGATGGACCGGTGGCATTTTGATCCGCCTGCTGGTCGAAGATAAGGGCTCCAAGCAGCCCTTTGGCAAGAAGTTCGGTGCGCCGCTAGCCTGGCTACCGAAGATTTACGATACAGCACGTGCCCTTAAACTCAACCTTACGGGCTTCAGTTTCCACGTTGGAAGCGAGTGCCAGAACCCAGAGCAATACGCCAATGCGATTGAACAGTGTAAGAAAGCAGCAATAATCGCTAAAACCCACGGATTTGATACGACAACCATAGATATTGGCGGCGGTTTCCTGGCAGATGCGGAGTCGTTCAAGACGGTGGCAGCAACAATCAATTCGGCACGTAAAATGCATTTTAATGACCCCAAAATTCAGTTTATTGCGGAGCCTGGCCGCTTCCTTGCCGCTCCTACCCACACCCTGTATACAACGGTGATTGGTAAGAAGCCGGCTTACCCTGAGCCGAAGTACGATTCGGAGCCGATGTGGCGTATTACGATTGACGAGTCGGTCTATGGCAGTTTCTCCAATATTCCGTTTGACCACCAGACTCCAGTTCTAGAGCGTCTAAGACCGAAGAAGAAGGTGGAAAATTCGAGACCGACGATTGTCTTTGGTCGCACTTGCGACTCTGGCGATTGCCTAGGTGAAAATATCCCGCTAGTAGACGTTGAAGTCGGCGATATCTTAAAAGTCCCCAATATGGGTGCCTATACGACTGTGACTGCGTCAGAATTCAATGGATTCCCGAAGCCTGAGCGGATCTACGAACTCCATTAATATTCACCCATTGTAAGATATGTCAGCACCACCAAGACGTTTCGTTTTTCAAAAGAAGCAAAAGGCTTCCCGCACATTAATACCAAATACTCGCAAAATCAATAATAATACAAATAATAATAATTATGAAGAGGTGTATCCTGTTCCAAATTACCCCATTCCGGTAGGAAATGCCATGCCAAATGCGTTAACGGCGAAACAGGATATTTTTAATTTGTTTAACCGTCCACGCCTTGAAGCAAAACGGCAACAAATATTATATAACGCAGTAAAGCGTCCTCAACACAAGGCGGCGTGGAACGCGGTATTTTCTAATACAAAGAAAGGTGGCACTCGCAAAAATAAACTGCCGAAAAGCGATACTCCTAAGTTTCGTAAACAGGTAATAAATACTATTAGGGCAAGAATCAATCTTACAAATACTCATAAGGCACTGCTTATTCAACGGTACGAAGAAGCAGCACGGGCAGGATTAGCGACGCCAAGTGAAATTTCTGCGTTGGTAGGGCTTGCAGAATTAAAGCATTATACGGGGAGGACCCTTTAGCCGAGCTACGCTCGGCTAGAGGGAGTTCGTTTTGGCTCGGCTCTGCCGAGCCAAAACTTGACCCTCCGCCGCCAACGGTAATCTAAAGCATGGGCAAGATGGTATGTTTGGAGACGTCGACCAAAGGTTAAGTCACAGGGCTTTGAACCCTATAATCTGGGTTCGATTCCCAGCGTCTCTTTAGCCCGTTAGGGTTCCTTAGAAATGGTTTAAAGAATTAGCAAGTCTCTTTATTTGGAGCTATAATACAATGGCTTCGTATATTTGATTCTGATTCAAAAGATCCAGGTTCGATTCCTGGTAGCTCCTTCATATGTGAACTATTTATAATATTTCACATAATTAGAAATGCCCTACACCGCTAACGGTACCTATATTAGCCCGTGGATGCTGCGATCGCAGGAGAACAGCAATAAGCCTGCCCCATTATCATTTAATAAGCCTGTAGTAAAACAGGTGAATAATAACGGTCGTGTAGCCTTCGCCCCCGTGAGAGTCGTCCCGAAGTTGCGGAAGACGCGTAAGGCACGTAAAGGGCGTAAGGCGGGCACCCGCCGCCGGTAGCCCAACCAACAAAATTGATGACTTAAAGATTCCCACCGTGAATCAAGTGGGAGGAAACTCCTAATTAAGCGGGAATATGCAAATTGGTTAAGCAATACGTCTTAAGAACGTATGGAGTAAATCCGCGTGGGTTCGAGCCCCACTTCCCGCACATATACTATTTTTTCGTTTAGCGAATAAATAATATAAAACCGCAAAATCCATAAAAATTGACGACTTAAAGATCTACACCGTGAAATAAGTGGGGGAATACCCCACTAAGGTCCTCCATCGGAGCTTCGCTCCGAGTGGAGGTATCCTTCTCGCGAGCAAAGCTCGCGAGAATGGTCATTTAGATCAGTTGGTAGATCATCTCTCTTATACGCTTGTACGTATGCTCAGGAAGGAGAAAGTCGCGGGATCAAAACCCGCAATGACCACATCTAGTTTTTGTTAGTAATCCAGGATTCCTAACCAATATCTTGTAGGAACAATAGTTCATCAGGTGTTACTGTGAGTGTGCCTCTTTCAATGGAATCAAGAACCGCTTTTGCGGCTGCTGAAGCAGCGGGTCTATCTCCTTTTGTAAGCGCCTCCTCAATCACATAACGTTTGATTGTCCAGAAATTATCACGTATAGAATGGTAGTTCATCGCAATAGAGTAGTAGTCACCGTAGTAAATATTAAATAATTCAGGATGACGAAAATGAATATAACTCAAAGCCTGTTCTTCTGTATGTATCATCTTATGGTATATCATATCGTAAAAAATACTCATTACACCAGTATAGAATTTATTCATATATTGGGATTCAATGGTTATAATGGTTCCAGCAATTCCGCAATATCCTAGAGAAAACTGACTCACTACACTTGATAAGTCATCAATTCCTCTATAATGAATATAACAAAATGAAATTTTACGATGGGGATTAGCTAATATTTGAGGAACATATTCATTAAATCCATTCATAATATGACTACCACCAAAATCTACCCATGCGTAAAAGAGAGTTTTATAAGGGTTCATATTTTTTGCTAGACATAATGCGACAAGTTTAAACATATACATAACACTACACGATGAAGTTACACGATTCGTCCAAGTATAGATTTCATTACCGATTCTATTATTCTGTATAATGGGGAATAATTCTTTATAAATATCATAATCTTTTAGAGACTTAATAATATAAGTTGTTTTATCACTCGCATCGGTTACGGACCCATCTCGTATAGCTTTAATATCCTCATAGCAAGTATCGTCGCAAAAAATAACCATTGGACTATCTAATCCAAGGGTGGCTCGACCTTTCTCCATATAAAATGATTTATCTCTTACCTCATCATTCATATCAGGAAAATCGCGCATATTAAAATACATAGTAACGACTGTTGTTTTTGAAGCCATTTTAAACATATCTAACATAGACAGTTTAAGCCAAATGGAGCCCCCGTGTAAAGATTGTACAGCCGAAAAAACTTGTACAAAATGTACAGAGGCGGATCAACAGGCAGACGGAATCGCTAAATATTTAGATACTTTGCCAACAAATCTTCAAACTATTGCCTTCGGAATCGTAGCAGGACTTCATCAAATAAAGGAAGATCAAGCGGATAATATAAAACTATTTATAAGCAAGGTAAAGATTCACGGAGACGCTCATCCTGAAATCAAGAGTTTTCTTGAAAATATTGTTCAATGTTATTTAACTCCTTGGGAATTTGACCTTGTAAAGCGGTGCCTTCAAAGTCTAAACGCTCCAACCACAAACCCATTAGAGAATGAGAGCTGATATTTTTCGCCGTCTTGGCGGTATGAATACTTACCCACCACGGTTTACCGCATTACTTCAAACAGATGGTAGTTTTCAACATCATACAAAGCGATCGCGCGTGGCGATGATTCTTACCACAGAGACACATAGATATACTTTGAAACATATGATGACAATTCCAGATGCTCAAGATAGTACAGAGACGGAGTGGTCATCTATCAACCACGGATTGCTTTTTGCTTTAGAAAATAACGAGCGGAATATTCATATTGAAAATGATAATATGAGTGTCATTCGCGGACTTATGCTACCAAATAGTGTGCTTAAGAATGAGTATGCGAAATATCATCGGTATATCATTATGAATACGGTGGCAAAGACATATTGGACGGCGATACGATGGATTCCAAGGGAACTCAATGTATCGGATAAATTGTTTGGCAATAAGCGACGTCAGTTACGCTAACGTCAGTTACGCTAACGTCAGTTACGCTAACGTTAGTTACGCTAACGTCAGTTACGCTAACGTTAGTTACGCTGACGTCTGGTGCGCCGACCTGCCGGTTTTACATTAATTACTACATGATTTGGATTATTCTGTATTAATTTATTTTCTGCTTGTAATTCGCGTTTATACTTCAGCCACGGAAGGCTATATTTCTTTTCTGCGGTAGATGCTATATTGCCACGAGCCTCATGTGGATATATAAAATGGGGATCACGATACGCAAAAGGCAGTTTGTAATGCGGAAGTGATGCTAACATTGCCTTTTGCCTACGTGAATTCATTCGTGCCCTAGCAAGTTCAGCCTTTGTTTGCCACCCTTCAGCTAAAGAAAACGGATTTGTACGATTAAATCCTGTTACATGCGCTGGTGTTGGTAATTCGGGCGCATATTGTGTACGAGTATTATTAAACTGAACTTTCCGCGTCCACTTATTAGACATCCCTAAATAACCTTAACATTATAAAAATTGAGACCGTCCATTAATAGAAAACAACCGTCAACTTACAATGAAATTAGTCATTGTAGAATCCCCTGCGAAATGCGGTAAAATTCAGGGATTCTTAGGCGCAGGATACCAAGTCGTGGCAACAATGGGTCATATTCGTGCCTTGGAGGAATCGTTGGATTCGGTGGGAATTGACCGCAACTGGGAGCCAAAGTACGCAGAATTGGCTACAAAGAAGGATGCCATTACTAAACTTAAAAAGGCGGCGCGGGGCGCAGAGGTAATTCTGGCTACTGACGATGACCGTGAGGGAGAGGGTATCGCCTGGCATGTAGCAGCCATTCTGAATCTAAATCCCGCAAATACGCCACGCATTGTCTTTCACGAAATTACTCAACCGGCTATTCTTGCCGCTGTGAATAACCCACGTCGTCTGGATTTGAATAAGGTGGCGGCACAACAAGCTCGTTCTATGTTGGATTTGCTTGTAGGATTTACTATCAGTAAGGTACTGTGGAATCGGGTAGCGCCCAAGTTGAGCGCAGGAAGATGCCAGACCCCTGCGTTACGCCTGGTGGTAGAGCGTGACCATATTGTTGATACGCATCGCCCTGAGGCGTCGTGGCGCCTATCAGGCACGTGGGCACACCCATCAGACCCTGAAAAGACTATTCATGCCGATGCGTCAAATGAACTAAAAACCGAGCAGGAAGCAACACAGGCGTTACAAAAAGTACATTTAAATACTGAGACAAAGGTCGTCCAAGTGAAGGAGACAGTCAGTATCTCACAGCCACCAAAGCCACTGATTACATCTACACTACAGCAGGAGGCATCGTCGCTCCATGGACTCAATCCGAAGATTACAATGATGGCGGCACAGAAACTGTATGAGGCAGGACATATTACCTATATGCGTACCGATAACCCGCTTTTGTCCCAAGAAGCCAGTACGGCAATTCGCGCCTATGTACAGACAACGTATGGTGAGCCTTATTTAGGACCGGTGGGACAACATACCATTCAACCCGCCCCCGCAACATTAGCCACACCGGTCCCAGTAGCCCCAGCTAAGAAGACAAAGGCAAACACCGCACCAGCACCCCCTGAAGCTCAGGCAGCACACGAAGCCATTCGCCCTACCCATCCTGAAACTCCCAATCCGCCGATTGAAGATGATACGCAGAAGACGGTGTATGCCTTGATTTGGCGCCGTGCTACTCAGAGTCAAATGAGCCCATCGCAGACCGATGTGCGAAAGGCAACATTACAACTCACGGCAGACCCCTCACGGCAGTGGACTACAGAGCAGACAAAACTAAAGTTTGCCGGTTATAAGATTCTAGAGCGTCAGGACCCAGAGAAACAAGCTCAGGACCAAGCGGAGTGGCTCTACTGGGCACAAAAACTTGTACAGAACGCCCTGCTCCATTGGACAACACTGAAAGCAGATGAAGTGTTTACAAAGCCAAAGGGACGGTATACGGAGGCGAGTCTAATTTCGGAGTTGGAAAAGAAAGGTATTGGTCGCCCCTCCACCTTTGCCTCCCTAGTGAGTACGATTATGGACCGTAATTATGTAGAAAAGACAAATACGGATGGCAAGATACAAGATAGCCATCACCTCCTAATCGGTCCTAACCAGTGGCCACCGGCACAAACCTTAGAGCATCATAAGGTCGGTGCTGACAAGAATAAGCTCAGTGCTACCGCCCTTGGTAAGTCAGTGAGCGAGTTCCTTTCTCGCGAGTACAACGACCTATTCAATTATGAGTTTACAGCGGCAATGGAGCAGAAACTAGATGCCGTGGCGAAGGCAGAACAGCCTTGGAAGTCGGTTCTACAGCAGACGTGGGATACCTACAAAGAACGCTACACGGCAATGACTACCGGCACCACCGCAGCAAACCGAGCAGCAAAAGAACGCGTCCTTGCCGAAAATATAAAGGTAATTTTGAGCCGTAAGGGACCCCTCTTTGTCAAGGAGTCCACCGACCCCGCCGTGAAAGCCACCTTTGCTCCACTACCCCCATCCGTCACCTTTGAATCCGCTACGCTCCTCGACGCAAATGCCGCCTTCGCGACAGCCCAACAGGCGCAACAGGGCGAACTTATTGGCACCCTGGAAACGCAGGAAATCCGTAAAAAGAAGGGTCCGTACGGTTGGTACGTAGTTTGCGGAACGACAAATGTGAGCCTAAGGGGCGACGAAACCTTAGAGCAAATCCAGGAGAAACTACAGGCGAAGATTTCGTTTGCTACAACGGAGACAGCGTTCTCCAGACAAGTTGGCGATTTCATGATTAAGAAGGGACCGTATGGTCTGTATTTCTACAAACATGCTCTTCAGAAGAAGACGTTTGTAAAATTCCCCGCCGCATCTAATGCAGAGACTATTACGGCGACCGACCTAGCGACACTCTATTCGGCGGGACTCAAGAGTAAGCGTCGTGGTCCTCCAAAACCTAAGGATTAGATAATATTTCCAGCACACGGAAGTAAATTGTCTGTTTATCGGTAGGAAAGAAGCAGATATTCATCGTCTCTCCGCTATCGTCTTCTTCTTTGCTATACGTGTCCGTATTTTCGTGTTTCACTCGCTTATATACTTCTATAATATATGTATTGTCCTCTAATATGTGAAAATACGAGGTATTCCCTTCTTTTTTGTACGGCTCGGTTTCTGAGCGTACTACGTGCATTCTAAGTTTTTTGGGCAACCATTCGGAATGACGCTCGCACATCCAAGGCTGTTTACCAGCATCTTCAGGATACGGTGGTGCGTGGTCCTCTACGTAATAATATCCATCAAAACATATAGACCCTTCTTTACCATCACATACGTACGTAAACGGATTATTTGAATTAATGTATGGCACACGACGCTCTTCGGCGTCAATATTATAAAAATATATCTGAAGTGTGGTCATCCGATATATGCTTATACTTACAGCACATTTTGTATTTAGACCAGTTTGTATTCTAAACGTAGTTATATCGTTGGATTTCTTACTTTTTTATTCCAGACTAGTCCAACTGAAGATAAACTATCCAATAATAATGTAGTTGGATTCCATTCATTATTCCAATTAAATTCACTTGCTCTATAATCGTAAGGATATGTATGATGATAATTATGCCATCCTTCACCTACAGCAACTAAACTGGTTACTGTACTTTGTTTTGAAGATATTTTAGAATTATAAGGTGTTGTTCCCCACATATGAGCTACACTATTTACGCACCAAGTTGAATGGAGAAGTAAGATCCATCTGAGAACTCCAAAATAGAAATATCCTATCCAGTACGAATTCCACATGTACTTTCCATAGAGTGTTGGAAGAATAAAACAAAATAGATGAGAAAGAATAAAATAATATTTATGTTGAAACATTGCGATTTTGTCATTTTCTATATCATTCATCACGATCATTTGTGAAGCTTCACGAAATTTATCGGTTTTTCTGAAAAAGATCCAGCCAATATGAGAATACCAGAAACCATATTGTATAGAATGAGGGTCCAAATCTGTATCAGTGTATTTATGATGCATTCTATGGTCTCTTGTCCATTGATAAATGGAACCCTGAAGTGCTGCTGAATTTGCTAGCATAAATACAAGACGAACCGACCATGCTGCCGTAAATGACCTATGAGACCAAAGACGATGTGCTCCAGCTGTAATCCCCAGCATACCAGTCAATTGTGTTGATAGTAATACTTCTAGAATTAGTCTATATGAAAATACGGATGGTAGATAGTAAAGAGCGTAAAGTGCAAGAATGTGATGTAATAATAAATAACTAATATTTGTATAATGAAGTGATAATTTCATCCTACAATAGTATTTGATATTATTTAAAGAGCGTTAGGCGACTTTGTTATTCCAGGAAAATCACCGGTTGACGATAAGAACGGTTGGGGCGGCGGGTAAGGGAATCCCTCGGATGACGCGGGTTGTAACGGTGCCCGTGGCTCCTCAATACCCAACTTCTTATGACCCCAGCGGTATGTCTTATCTATTTTGCCAATGCTCATCGGTTGGCGGTACAGGCGGAAATCAAATAACGCACCCCGCAACCGCTCATCAGGGTTTTCAAACGCCTGCGACTCAGTCTCCCAGTTACTACGACCAATGTAGTTGTCGGTGGTGTAGGACTTGAGCGGCATAAATCCGTCCAACTGCTCCAAGACCATCTTGCCGTCAATGTAGATCTGCCACGTAGGACGGAAATTGGTCGCATCAGTCGTCGTCAATGCGATATGCGTCCATTTCTTGAGAGGAATCGCGTTCATCGCCCGCAGCCGCATCTTACGTTGTTGGGTATCCCAGATTTCAAAGAGCAGGTTCGCACGCGGATCAACGCCTGGCGACAACTCGTCATCAGGATACGTATTTTGGACGGGTTCTGGACCAGGGCAATCAAACTCATTGACATTGGCATCGGTGGTCTCCATGTATTCCTGTGGCGAGACTTCGGCAGGAGCACGGGCACTACAGACTTTGTTAGCATCCCCAGGACGGGCATTCATCAAACCGAACGCCTGCTCTACATTACCCTTTGCCTCAATACCGAGCAGCACATTGTCGTGACCTGGACCGTTACCAAAATCAAAAATACGAGCATTGTTGGTGAACTCATCAAAATAGACCCATACCGAGATAGCACGTAGTTGGCGGAGTTGAACGCGGGTATCAAACTCTAGACGGGAATTCTCACCGATTTTAATAAATTGATCGGCGGGCGGTTTTACTTCGGAATCGGCGGTAGGCAAACGATTGAGTGAGAGTCCCTTTGTGACTGTTTTCTTCGGATCTTCGTTAATCTTAATTTCACCGGCAAGTTTGACCTGTGTATTTTCACCGTAATCTAATATATCATCAAATAATCTATACCATACCATAATACCCTCAAAAAAGAATAGCAAATCGGAAATATCAGGGGGCGGGCTGTTATCAGGGGTTTCCTTGCCCTGCTTGAACCGCGTATTACCGGCAAGAACGGCTAAAGCTTGCCACGCATCATTGGGGGCATCCTTAATCTTCAAAATACGACCATAGTCATCGCGACCATCGCCGTTCACATCACGGAAGTAGTCATCGCGACTAAAACGAGTGCCGGCACGCGCGGAATCGGTACGGAAAGTGAAGGAATCAAGTCCCTCCTGACCGGCAAGGGCACACGCCATAATACGAGAATCGGGTGCTCCTTCCTTTTCAACAACGCGGCAGAAATCCCCTTTATAGCCGAGATTCTGTACGTCTACGTATCCTTCAAAGTAGCGCGGATTACGTATCCAACCGTCTACTTCACGCATCTCACCCGGCACAACATCGTAGCGACGCGGGAAGAATTTGCCGAAATATTCCGGTACTACACCGTCAGTAAATCCCTCTATCATCATCGTATTACGAAGATATTCCCAGGCGATAATAATGACAAGCAGCGCAATGGCTGCGTAAATCATACTCTCCCAAAGCATCCTTACTTTCGTGCGGTTATTTTTCCATCGTAGAAAACGCTCCTATGACAAATGAACCTGCGCGGGTTCGAGCAAGATTTTACAAAGGACTTGGAGTCATTTGTAAAACGACCGGCGGGCTGGGAACCGATAATCCCGTTGAAAACGTGGTCTGCGAAGAAAACAGCGGCACCTGAGCGTCATAAGCTTCTAGGATTTGAATGCGGTCTATCACCACAGACCCAGATTCATTTGTTAGATAATCAGAACACCGCGTTTGAAATCATAGAGTCTATGTTGCGTATATATCTGAATCCGATAGAGTATAATGGAAATGATTCATTTGCCCAAATTGATATAGAGGCGGAACAGGTATGGTTATTTGCGATGCGGTGGTTAGACCATTACTACGAATGTCTCATGGAGCCATTGGCAATACGAACAGAGTTTTATAGACAATCGCACGTTAAGTTTTTAGAGCTTATGCGAAAGATGTTGTTGTTGAATCCTAAGAAGCGAATTAGTTTCGCCGACGCCTTGAAGTTTTGGTACCCAGCATGTATCGTTTTCTCAGAGAATGTGTTGAATCAGACGGATAGTTCGCCCACGACAGACCCAGACCCCCTTGGGGTCCAACCGGACCAAGGGTGCCCGATTGAGGTGGGCACCCAGGTAATGAGTTCAACCGAATGTCATAGCCCTGACCACGCTGCTTCCGAGTCCGTGTCTTCCGCCCTCCCGCCTGTGGGGGGACCGTTGGTCCCCAAAGGGGACACCCAGGTAGCGAATCCAGACGAATGTCATAGCCTCGTCCCGTCTGCATCAGAATCGGTAGAGCCACCGTGTGCTGACCTCCCCGCTGCTGCTTCTTTGCCGCAGCCCGCGATTCCTTCTGTGCCAACCGTGCCAGCCGTGCCATCCGCCGCGACTTCGGTCCGTTCACGCCTCGCCCTAAAACGACCGGATGGTCCCGCGGGACACAATAAAACCCGCAGAAGTCCTCGTAATTCAGGTCGCTCCCCTGCCATCGGTAATCGCGGGACGCGAGTTCGGGGTTGAAAATAGGATTCTTAACTGCATCAAACGTCTTCACCTTATTGGAGCCGTCCTTATGACTCCAATAACCATCACGGTCCTGACGATACCAATGGTAATCTACGCCCTTATCTACTACTGCCGCCACCTTACTCATACCGGTAGGGCATTTCACATCAAACTCTGTCTTTGTCACCTCAGGAATATCACCCATCATAAGTTTCTCCACTACGGGGCACGAACGACGTTCCTCCTTATTCAACGCATTGCGGTGCCCCGTTTTCGCACCGGGTTGATGGAAAAAGTTACGGCAATTGCCGTATTTCTTACATAACTCCTCGCCCTTGGGGTCGTAAACGTGCATTGCGTAGGAGTAGCAATTATGGCAACGGCGAACGGACGGTTTGTTGTAGAGGGCAACATCACGTACTGGCTCCGAGCCCGATAAAGGAGAGCCATTACAGTTCTGGTGCTGTGCACAAAAAGGACTATCTTGAACCGCCGTAGACTTACAAGGGGCACCCTGATTATCATAGCACTGGCATACAGCCCGCGGCTTTTTGACCGTCTTATTCTTATTCTGGTTCTTATTTGAACCCATCTTACTATATACCAATAAATAATTCGTAACCTACGGTCTAAAATCATATCCATTGTCCCTCATTAAGGTACAATGAATATTGACCAAGGTGCCCATTTTATCGCCCAACAAATCCGCAGCCGCAATCCATTTTTTGTTGGAAAGCTAGGAACTTCTGAGTTGGACGTGCTTATATTTTATACGCAATATCGTCAAAAACCCAACGCCCCGTTATATCCTCCTAATATAAAAATGAATATTGCTCGTAATGGCGGTCTTTTTTCTGCGACGGATAAATCAATTGACGCATGGGCAGTTCATATGCTAACCGAAGTGCTGCCGGCGGGTGCTGGATTCGCCATTTGGAATCCGACCGTTGGTAATATTGAAAAGGCGATTCTTAATACATTTGCCCCATGGGCGAAACAGTTTCCTTTACGCACGTTGGAGCCGTATTATATGAACGTATTAGAAGACCGATGGACATATAATCTACCAAAACATGCGAAGGTTGCTGTGGTCTCGCCGTTCCATAAGAGTATTGAGCATCAGTGGAAAAAGCGGGATGCCATATGGGGGGACAATACGATTTGGGGACCGGTGCCGCCGACAATCGTCCCTGTCCGCACAGGGTATAGCCCATACTTATCAACTACTACGGGTCTATGGTCAACCGCAATTATTAATGGCGGATGGCGTGCCGCCGTGGAAGATATTGTGAATCAGGTGAAAATGACGGGTGCTTTGTTTGCTATTGTGGGCTGCGGAGCCCTTTCTCTACCGATATGCTACGCACTCAAAAAACAAAATATTGCGTCTATTCACACCGGCGGTGCTACCCAGATTTTGTTCGGAATCAAAGGACACCGATGGCTCAACCACGGTACAATATCGGAGTTTTTCAACGAAGCGTGGATATTCCCGTTTCCAGAGGAGATTCCTACGGGGGCACAGGAAGTTGAAGGGGCGTGTTACTGGTAGGCGGGCGACCTGTAAGCTCGGCAAAAATTGAACCCATTTAACTGTTTATAGAGTAAACTAAGACCATACACTATGAACGACGGACTTTGTACAGCACATACCGGCAGAGGAGACCCTTGTAAAAACTCTGGAAAGACCGAATATAATGGGCTTTGTACGATACATCACAAACAAGCGGAACGTGTTAGGGAGCAGCAGGCACAGGCACAGGCAGCCGTTGAAGCAGAGCGGGTCGCAAAGCGTAATCGTATTCTTCAGCAGAATCAGCAACGGATTGATAATGCGCCAGCCGCTTCCGTTGATACATTCTATCGTTATGCTCGTCTTATTGCTGACCTATGGGTGACGCATCGTGTTCCTACCGACCTATTAGCCTCTGCATATTGTTGTATGCGTAGGCTATCGGTACGACATGCAGAATGGGAGGCACTTATACGAGCCGTAATAGTAGTTATAAATCTTGTACATTTCAATCCTGATGAACTCAGATGGGCAGATATTCCAGAGGCTGACAAGACTGCTGTTTTCAACAATCTTAGAACCGTAATGCACCGTTTGCCGGCGTACAATGTTCTCCAGGTTCTCAAACCAGCCGATTCTGTATTTGTAGAGTTTACACGTAGGCGGAATGCTGAAGTAGAAGCGGAGCGTGTAGCACGAGAAGCACAACGTGAGGCAGCCCGCCAAGCCCGTCAAGCCGAATTTAATCGGCAGCAGCGTGAAGAACAGTTCGTCCTAGCACGAGACCCAGAGGGTGGCATTGACCTTCGTAATCTTGCGAATGATCCACAAAGTATTCACCGTTCGTCCGTACAGAATGCCACGCAAAAAGCGGTAGATATTCTCAGTGCACGTCCTATTCCGGCAGAGATGGAATCCCTTGTTGAAATTACAGTAGCCTTCAATGATAATATTATAAATTTATGTAACCACAAAAAGGAGGCTGCGTTACTAGAACTAACAAACGATTATTACAATACTGTAGCATTTAATAAACAATATGGCGATGTTCTTGATAGGATTTGGGCATACATTCGTGTTCACGCAGAACGATCAGAGCTTGTACGCCGATTGGCTCAGGAGGTTATAGGAGGCTTGAAGATGTGTGTAAACGGAAAGATGGCACACTTGGTAAATACTTTATACGCCTATGATGAGGAGATTACGGCAGTGATGCAGAATGAGAAGCCGCCCCGTGAGGCGTTTCAAGCGAAGTTCGCAACCCTGCTTAGCGTGCCGCTTGCGGAGCGTACAGCAGCAGCAGCGGACATCTTCAATGAGTTTCATATTCCTGAGGATGAGCGCGGCGAGTGGCTCAATCCGCTGCTAGAAGCAGAATAAAAACCAAAACACTACGTAAGGAATGAAGATTACCGTATCTTCATTGTTTTTGCTTGTATTCCTCATTATTATAACATCAATGTGTTTGCTAATGGTCTACTTTGTATTCCGTACAACATATTATGTCAATTACTTGACAGAGTGTAATCCAAAGGCACCGTTTTGTTATATTAAAAAGATTAAACTCTCTATACCGAATGAATTCTTAGGTCCGTTAGACGAAATCGCACAGAAGGAAGGTACACGTGTAGAGATTTATAAGAAACGCCAGAAAGCTGTAAGTATTCAGAAGTTACAAGCCAATCTTCCCGAAATTGTGGGATGGTACAAGGGGCTGACTCGTCAGATATCCGAAGCGATTGGCGAAGACGTCAAGGTTACACCTCTCAATCAGCCGAACAGTCTATCCCTTGTTGTGTACGAGAAGGAAGGGGATTTTATTGATTGGCACTTTGATACAAACCATTACAATGGACGCTATTTCACACTGCTTCTCCCTGTTACAACTGCACCCACGTGTGGCAATTACCAGTACAGAAATGCGGCGGGCGAAACGGAAACCCTCTATTTACAGCAGGGCGAGGCTATTTTGTTTGAGGGCGATAAGGTCTTCCATAAAGGGAAGGAGTTGTGTAAAGATCAACGTCGTGTTGTACTCTCCTGTACCTTTACGTCATCACAGACGATTACGCCCCCGGAAGCGATACTCAATTTAATTAAGAATTGGGGTATTTTTGGCGAAATCACATAATACCCCAAGTAGAATGTCTATACAGCGTATTGATACCAAGCCTACCTATTCGGAGATTGTTATCAATAATAATGTCGTGTACTTATCGGGTCAGGTACCAAATGAGTATGCGGGTGCCGAGTTTAGGAAACAAGTAAAAGAAGTATTTACTCTTATTGATTTTCAGCTTCAGCGTGTAGGGTCGAATAAGACGAAAATCTTGAATCTTCAGATTTTTCTAACAGACCCCGCAAACTACGGTGAGATGAATAACGTTTTTTTAGAGTGGATGCCTGAGGGAAAGGCACCGGCACGCAATACGATTTGCGGTGTCCGCTTTCCCAATCCGAATTGGAAGATTGAGGTGGTCGTGACGGCGGCAATCTAAAAGCCCCGCTCCCTAAACTCATAGACAAATAATGGCGTCCCCAAACAATGGAAAGGTCGCCCTGATTACCGGTGCAAGCAGCGGAATTGGCTTTGCGATTGCTAAGGCACTCTATAACGCCGGTTACAATATTGCGGTGACGGGGCGTGACACGGGTCGTCTAGTACAGGCGTACAAGGATTGTGATACCCCTCGTATTCTCTATATTCAGGCGGATGCTACCGACCAGACATCGTATGCTAATGTCGTAGGACGTACGATTGTCCATTTCAAGCGTCTGGACGTACTGGTAAACAATGTGGGCGGTGGTGTTCTAGGCAAGACGCTTGCAGCCACGACCACCGACGATTTTTACAATGCCATTCAGCTCAACCTGGCATCTGTATTTTTTACAAGCCAGGCGGCGGCACCTCATATTGCCGAAACAAAGGGTACTATCATTAACTTTTCGTCTATTCTTGCTTCTCGCCCTGTAGCGGGACTGGGACCGTATAGCGCGGCAAAGGCAGCGGTGGAGATGCTGACGAAGACAATGGCGATTGAACTTGCTCCTCAGGGTGTCCGTGTGATGTGTATCTCGCCGGCGACCATTCAGACGCACTTTCACGAGTCAGCGGGTATGTCCCCACAAGCGGCGGCGGCGTATTATGAGGCGTCCAAGCAGACTCACCCCGTCGGTCGTATTGGTCAGCCTGAGGATATTTCGGAGCTAGTGGTATTCCTTGCCGACTCGTCCAAGGCGGGATTTATGACGGGCTCGGTGATTCACGTAGATGGTGGCCGCCTGCTAACGTCGGCAGCGGCAAACCTGAGCAAAAACTAAACCCCTCATAGGGATGTCCTACGTCAATAAGGTGGTGGACAAGGTGTATTTAATCAATCTGGATAGAGATACGGAACGATTAAAGAAGATGACAGAGCAGCTTACAAGGCTGAATATTGAGTTTACCCGGTTTCCTGCGGTTCTTGGATCTGAGGTGAAAACGAGTCATCACTTGACCGAGTTTTGTTTGAAATACTGTACCGATGGCATCAAAGGCTGTGCCTTATCGCATAAGACGATTTGGGAGGATATGCTGAAAAACAACTATAAACACGTTTTGGTCCTGGAGGATGATGCGGTCTTTGCCGACGATTTTGAGCATATGTTCAAAACCGGTTGGGACCAGGTGCCGAAAGATTTTGATGTTTGGTATTTAGGTTGTAACTTCAAATGTACCGATACACAAACGATACCAACACTGTGTAACAAAGCGTTAGGGCATACACCGCAACACGTAGATACGCATATACAGCGGGTATATGGTAGTATAGGAACGCACGGATATATTATTTCCAACCATTGTGCACGCGCATTCAAGCATCTACCAATTTATACACATATTGACGCACAGATGACTATATGGTTGAACAAGCACGATCTGACAGCGTATTCTGTAAAACCGCTCATTATTAATACACCGCAACAGGAGGAGCATAGCGGAAGTAATTTAGCAGAATCGTATCCGTATATGTTGAATGGTGCATTAAGAAAAGTGCCATTTTCGGATACGGTATCGCTTGATTGGGGTGCGTCAGAGAATTTTGCGAAAATCGGTGGTCACAATGTGAATACACTGCTTTTTATAATGGTTCTCCTAGTATTGCTGACTTATCCAAAGTACTATTTTATATTTGCCATCTGGCTACTTGCCGAATTTCTGTACTCTAAGGACGCGAAAAACACGGCGAAGTTTGCGACCTTTATTGGTGGTGCTATGGTCTTCAAATGGGTTTTCCACGCCACGGCGAAGGAAACGGAAACAGTTATGAAGCGGTTGAGCAAAGGACTTGTAAATAAGGCGAAGTCTTATTTTCATTAGTAACTGTAAAGCCCGCTCATCATCGTCGTGCCCGTGCCCACCACCACCACCACCACCACCACTATAGAAGCCGCCACGTAATGGGGACACAAGTTCAGGGCACCGATTTACAGTGTGACCACCGTAGCCACAAATCATACATGATGCCGATTCCATTATACTCATCATGCCGAAAAATTTGACGATGTTTAACCTTATCAAGGTCAAACATCAGCAATACTATGGCACTACGACGAATTCTGAAGGAGCTAGATGATTTGAAGAAGGATCCACCGGCGGGGTGCTCGGCGGGTCCAATTAACGATGATATGTTCCATTGGGAGGGTATGATTATGGGACCGGCGGACAGTCCGTTTGCGGGCGGCGTCTTCAAGCTCATCATTCACTTCCCAACGGAGTATCCGTTCAAGGTTCCTCACCTCCAGTTCAAGACGCGGATTTATCATCCAAATATCAACGCAAGTGGTGGCATCTGCCTTGATATTTTGAAGACGCAGTGGAGCCCTGCTCTCACCATTTCGAAGGTTCTGCTCTCCATTCTTAGTCTACTGACGGATCCGAATCCAGACGATCCGCTGGTGCCTGATATTGCACAGCTGTATAAGACAAATAAGGCGGCGTACGAGGAGAAGGCACGCGAGTATACTATGCTCTACGCCGGCGATAAGCCGGTGGATGCGTCGGACGAAGACGAAGACGGCGAGAACGATATGATGCTGGCGTAGCCAGCTTAGGCAATCCAGCGGTAAGGACCCGTGCCGTGCACAACAACATCAGATTTTTTAGGCTCCACCACAACGGCGGCACGGCGTCCATAGACGTGCCAGTGGAAGTCCCCTGAATCGCCATACACTGTGAACTTATTGTTAGAAATACAGGACGCATTGAGCACGCGTACAGCCCCGTTGTAAATCGGTGTCACCTGGACAGTGAGGTCTGTAGCAAGTGCGTCTACGTAGTCTGGTAGTTCAACAACAACACTAGATTCTAGGTCGGCAATCGTACCGGTGCCACGGTAGTAGACGCCCGCCTCAGGTCCCTCCAAGCAAGCGTGTACTAAGTACTTGGATTCATCCTTAGGGTGGTTAATAACGAAGGTTTTTGTTGTATCGTAGATGATTTCACCGGTTGCTATATCATATGTAAGAGCATTTGTATTACCTGTAGAATTACGAATCGGTGCCACGTAGAAGGAGCTCAATTGAACGGTATCTAATGTTTGTCCTGTAGCATTGATGACGATAGAGGCATTGCTCTGGTTGTTTGTGCCAGCACCCGCACCAATTGCAATAGCATTGGACCCCTGGTTAATTTGACCAGCAAATGCTCCGATAGCGACTGCATTTGATCCCTGGTAAGTTAGACCCGCGGCTGTACCAACAGCAACTGAATTGGGTCCCTGGTAATCTTGACCCGCAGCTGCACCAATAGCAACTGCATTTGTGCTTTGGAAGTTTGTGCCGGCAGTAACGCCAACAGCGACTGCATTTGATCCCTGGTAAGTTAGACCCGCACCCGCACCAACAGCAATGGAATATACGCCTTGGGTTGACAGTCCAGCATAATAACCAATCGCAACAGCATTGAGTCCTTGTCCAACCCCACCGGCACCTGTACCATACGCAATGGTAGACATACGAGTAAAGGGAATCGGTGATGAGCCAACGTAAGGTAGAACATTACGACTTACCACACCTTGGACATTCGTGCCAGCTGGGAATACAGTATTACCAAGTGAAAACCAGTTGATTCCATTGTAACTGTATGCGAGTTCACCACCGCCCGCAATCCATATAGATCCATTCCATGTTACAGATTTAACTGACTCAATTGAAAGATTGCCAAGAGTCCAATTAATACCATTATAACTGTAAGCAGTCACAAAAAATGGATCTGCTGTACCTTGATTACCACCAGCAACCCATATAAATCCGTTCCAAGCTACAGAATAGACATTATAGTTAAATGGTGCTGTTGCTGATGACCAGTTGATACCATCGTAACTGTATAACATAATTGCAAAATTACCGAACCCAAACGGAGCCGCTCCACCCGCTACCCACATACTTCCATTCCACGCTACACACTCTATTATGTAATCTGGATTTGGTGGATAGGCTGAACTGGTCCAAGTAATTCCATCATAACTATATTGTATTAGAGAACCAACAGTTGTTTGACCCCCTGCCACCCATATTGTTCCATTCCACGCTATACACTGACCCGCTATGTCAAATGCGGATGTTCCTAATCCGGTCCAGTGGATACCATCACGCGAATAAGCAAGTGTATTATTCGCTTCTCCACCGGCAACCCATATAGACCCGTTCCACGCAATACAGGTACATTCGGTATTAAAGGGCGATTCACCGCTGAGCGAAGTCCAACGAATACCGTCAGGACTAGAGGCAAGTGTATAACTTGTAGTACTATTATCGGATCCACCTGCTACCCATAGAGACCCATTCCACGCAGCACAAATTCCAATGCCATTTGGGAAGACTTGTGTTTGTGTTCCAGTCCAGTTGATTCCGTCATACGAATACGCAATATAGTTCGGTCCATATCCAAGTGCAATACAGAAGTTATCTGTTGCTAGAGTGCCGCTACCAATAGTGATAGTATTACCTGCCGCATTTCTAGCATATAAGTTTCCGCCGTTATCAGCGGAAATGGATCCAGTACCGATTGTTAATGAGCTAGGACCGACATAGAGATGGCGTAGGCGTAATGTGGATGTACCGATATCATACGCATTATCTACATTTGGGATGAGCGATTGCGTCATTGTGCTGGTACCCGTATTCCAAACCACCTCTTTTGTCGTCGTATTATATTGTAAGAAAGAGGTGGTTACCGTAGAGTCGTAACGAATCGGTGCCACATAGAATGAGCTTGCCTGTATAGTATTTAATGCAAATCCGGTGGCGTTAAGGACAATCGTAAAACTGCTTTGGTTGTTTTGCCCGGCACCCGCACCAATAGCTATACTATTGGACTCCTGGTTAGTTTGACCAGCTGCTACTCCAATAGCGACCGCATTGGAACCCTGGTTATTTTGACCAGCAGATGCGCCGATAGCGACCGTATTGGACCCCTGGTTAGTTTGACCAGATGCTACTCCAATAGCGACCGCAGCGGACCCCTGTGCTTCAGAGCCCGCCCCCGCACCCATTGCAACTCCATACGATCCTTGTGTAGAAAATCCTGCTTGGTAACCGATAGCAGTCCCAAATACGCCTTGAAAGAGTTTACCTGCCTCATTACCAATAGCCACAGAATTACTGTTCTGATTTGAATTACCTGCAAATATACCCATTGCTACGGCATTGCTTCCTTGTTCAAATTGTCCAGCATAATAACCAATCGCAACACCAGCACGCTTTTGATTACTATAACCGGCGTAGTTACCAATCGCAATGCCTAAATCCCCCTGCTCAGTTCCACCGGCGTAGTTGCCAATAGCAACTGTATTCGAGCCCTGGTTGGAATTGCCGGCGGCATTACCAATAGCAACAGCGGTCTCCATCTGAGCGTACTGTCCTGCTGTGTAGCCCATAGCGACCGCATATGCTCCTTGGGTAGAGTAGCCCGCGGCAGCTCCAATAGCAATAGCCGCTTCACCCTGCCCTTCTGCTGTTAGAAATCCCCCACCTGCCTGATCACCAATAGAAATTGTAGATAATCCTACTTCCCACGCGGTTCCATTCCAGTATAGATAATCACCGTAGTTAGACCCACTTGGTAAAGTGCCACTGCCACCATTATTACCCCATACAATTGAACTTGTAGCAGTATCATATTGTATCCAACTATTATTGACTGTATTGTCTTTACG
>JAULBY010015767.1:0-21064 GCA_032358315.1 Ophiocytium majus
GCGAGCCTGAGCCCGCAGTCCCTCCTCTCCCGCCACCTGCTCCAAGAACGCCATCAGCGCGTCGCTGCGCACACGTGACTGTAGTACTTCGAAATACTTCGAAGTATGTTTAATTGACGCTGGCGGAATAAAAGTACCCGACATGCGCGCAAGCGCACGAGCAAGTGCACTACTTCTGCTCATCTCCCACTAATACTGCCTAGTACAGTGGGCGGGAGTGGGAGCAGGTCCCTTGGGAGTCAAGTTGGGACATGGGCAAGCCACCAAGTAGTGGCACAGCAGTCACACGCACACTTGTGCACACCAGTGCATAAACCACAGCCAAGTCCAAACAGCAGACAGCACACAAAATCGCAGACGCCGCCAACAACAGGCCACAGTAATTGCCAAGAGAGTGCAGGGTGACTAGCGCCACGCTGCTGTTTCATTGGCCGGGTGCCACACTCACTAATAGTAGAGCCCCCAACAGTCTCCGCCGACGCCTAGGCCAAAAAAAATGGCGCTTGAACAGGTACCGCCTGCAAAAGTGGCTCTCTGGCCCCGGCTTCTGCTACCTCTTGTGCGTCTACGCTTAATGTCTGAGCGTTACACTATGTGATTTTTTTTTTCATGTAAGGGATTGCCGTCGCCGCCGCCACCCTCTCCCTCCCGCCGCCACCACCACACACGCGCGCCAAGCGAAATGCCGCTGCCGTTAACATGCCTTAGGCTGCAGGCCGAAACTGCAGCTGCATGTGTGTGTGTGCGGCGGGTGGAGGGGGGGGGTGTCCAGGCGCGGTTTGAAGAATGGGCCCGAGAGAGGCCATTGTATCTCCTCTTTTCTCTCTTGGCAAGGGGGCGCGCTGCCAGGTGGCGTCCCTACGCTGCCTCCGCCGCGGCGGCGCACAAAAAAGTGCTCGCTGCCGCCGTTCGGCCCGCCAAATGCTGCGCGCATTGCCCTTGCCTTTGTAGCCCGTCTTTCCTCTCTTTTCTGTTTTTTCAGCCTGCTGCTAGGGGCGCGCACGGCCACCTGGGGGCCGGCCGCCGCGCCGCGCGCAAAACTGTGGGCCGGGCCGCACAAAGCTGCTGCTGAGCAAACTGTGCTCAGCAGCTGAACCTGCTGCTGAGCACAGCTGCCGAGCTGCCTGTGCTGGCGCTGCGCCCTTTCGGGGGGGGAGGGGGGTGGTAGTAGATCGTTTTTTTGGGGGGTGGAGCACCGTTTTGGACCGGCCCTGTGCTGCTGAGCATGCTTGCAGCGACAGTGTGCGGCGGGCAGTGCCGTGGTTGGCGCTGCCGCTGATGCCGTACTTGGTTGCCCTGGTGCTGCTGAGCAGCCACCGCAGCTGCTCAGCAGCCAACACAGCCGGGTGCGAAGGTGCCTTTAAGACCCCCCCACCATATCGCATGGAGCCGCAGAAGAATCGCTGCTGCCGCTCAGTCGACCACGCAGGCAATCAGCCTGCGCTGCGGCCGATGCTTACGCCACTGCTGCTGAGCACAGCAAGCGGCGCCGTGGCTGCTGAGCACGCTTCGCTGCTGCTGAGCACGGGTGATGATGCACACGGCAGCCGCTGAGCACGCTCTGCTGCTGCTGAGCGAGCGCCGCTGCTGCTGAGCACATTCCCGCTGCTGGTGAGCACAGGCGACGCAGCCGCTGAGCACGGATGGTCCTGGCTGCTGAGCACGCGGGGGACCAGACCAGCAGTCACTTAGCGCGCCCCCCCGCTGCTGAGCACGCCCCCCTGCTGCTGCAGAGCACGCCCTGCTGCTGCTGAACACGCCCCGCCGCTGCTGAGCACATCCGCAGCTGGTGAGCGCGCCCTGCTGCTGCTGAGCAAGCCCGCAGCTGCTGAGCACGCCCGCAGCTGCTGAGCGCTGCTGAGCAAGCCCACAGCTGCTGAGCACGCCGGCAGCCGCTGAGCACGCCGGCAGCCGCTGAGCACGCCCGCAGCCGCTGAGCATGCCCGCAGCCGCTGAGTTGAGCACACCCGGCTGCAGCTGAGCACGCCCGCTGCTGCTGAGCACAGGTGTTCCGGGAGGGGGGGGGGGGGGGGCTAGTGGTGCTCCCGCGCGGCGTCCGCCGCGGCGTGCCCCTTAGCGCTGAGCACCCTGAGCCGCTCGAGGGCACGGAGCTCTATCTGGCGCACACGCTCCCTTGTGACGCCTATGTGCTCGCCAACTCGCTCCAGCGTTTCGCCGCGGCCGCCGTTGTCCAGCCCATACCGCATGCGCAGGACCACTCGCTCGCGGGGGTTGAGGCTGGGGGGGCGGGGGGGGGTGAGGGCATGCTGGGCAGTGTGAGCTGGGTGCAGAGAGTGGAAGGTGGGATTGTTGGAGAGGGAAGTGGGGCGTGTGGGGTGGGGTAGACGGTGGCACATAGTTTTCACAAATTGCCAGTCAGGTGCAGCGCAGCACTGGCAGTGTGAGCTGCTGTGTAACAGCTGCGCACATGACTTCCATGTGAAAGCATATGAAAGAAACTAAAAGGCTGGTAAGCCCAGATACTGCCGTGGCTGGGGCAAAATGCCAGGCCGAAGCCTGTTGGGTGGTTTGTGCACCTGGTGAAAACCACCAACCCTTTTATGTGTTTTCAGAAGGCACACACCTGCGCAGGAAGTTGTCAACGTCGTCCTGCATGGCCACGAGGTTCGTGTAATCCTCGGGGGTAAGGTGCGTGTCGTGGACCGCGTCGCCTACAGTCGTCTGCACGCCACACACAACAAAAACATAACATGCACAACGTGTCAGCACATGCGCGCGTCAGCGCAGCCTCCAACCGTACTCGCTTCACAAGACTTTGCATTGGGCGTGGCACTTGCTGGGAAAGCTGTACTTCAAGTCCGCGCCGAAGCATACTTCAAGTGCTCTCTCAGTGTTGGCCTAGCTCCCCGCTTGCAGGCGCCACGCAAAAGCCCACGCATGCCTCTTGGCGTGTGGAGCGGGCACCGCCGCCTGGCATGCCCGGGGGCACCTCACAACTTCTACAGCAGTGGGCGGTAACACCCCCCTCTCTGACGGCGGTAACACCCCCCTCTCTGACAAAACATGCGCGCGGAAGGGTGCCCTGGCAGCGGCGGCAGTTTTGCCGTGGCAGGGAGCTGCTGCTTGCGCTGCGCGCACAGGCCCACTCACCAACACACCACTGCAATGCTCTCGCAGCCGCACCAAGTGCGCGGCTACATCAGCAGCTGTGTTGGTGGTGCGCCGGGCGTGCCCAGGTGCGCACCCTCGCGCAGCGCTTGCTTGTGCACGCATGAAAGGGTAGCATGCCACAATAAAAAACGTTGATGATATAAAACCTTGGTGCGCGGAAAAAGATGGTTCCATCAGTGCCACCGCGACTGCCCTGTGCGCACACGCGACCGCTCAAGCTGCGCACTCCTACGCATCTATAAAAGTGTAACAATATAGTATAGACTTAGTGTGGTTTGGTGACGCACCGAAGCGGCCTTCAGGTCCGAGCGCACTCCCGCGCTGTGCTGCTGCTGGTTGAGGCTGATGGGCTCAGAGCGCTGGCACTGGTACAGCCACTGCACCTTCTCCACCTGCAAGAAACACCACGAAAAATCGCCAGGCGCCACGGGGAAAATGCCAGTCAGCCACTGCGCCTTTTCCACTTCGCACACGCGGGGGGATGGGAAACATCCCCCAGTGCCACAGGGAAACTGCCAGTCACTTACACACACGGGGGATTGAACGAGGTCTCCCAGTGCCACAGGGAAATTTCCAGTCAGCCGCTCGCGGCCACTCATTTTCTGCAAGAAACCAGGAACGCCCACCAAAAGTATCATTTTCGGCAAGAAACCAGGATCGCCCACCAAAAGTACCACCGGCTCCCTACAGTGGCGGCTACCGCCCCGCACACACAAAAACTGCCGCAGTGCGAGCAGCTCTGCCCCTGCTTGGTGGGCACAGCCCCCCGGCCCCCAGGCCAAGCTACACTTGCAGAAGCGGGTGTGGCACAGCAGAGCCTCGGTGCGCAGCTCCGCCGGTACTCTGTGTGTGCAAACAGTCTTCAGCCCCCAGGTCAAGTAGAAGTTGCAGTAGCGGCACAGCAGTGCCTCGGTGCGCACCTCTGTCAGTACTTTGAGCGCAGCAGGCCCCAGCCCCCGGGCTCAGTTACACTTGCAGTAGAGGCTGCCACACCGCACACAGAGTGCCGCACCACACACACACCACGTGCGCCTCTGCCAGCACTGTGTGTGTGCTCAGCCCACAGGCTGAGCTGCACTTGGAAATACAGAGCGTGGCACAGCCGAGCCTCAATACTTTGTGCGCGAGCAGGCCCCAGCCCACATGCTGAGTTACTTGCAGTGGCGGGTGTGGCACCGGTACGTGCAGCTGTGCCAGTGCTGTGTGTGTGCAAATAGGCCCCAGCCCACAGGCTGAGTTGAAGTTGGACTTGCAGTGGCGGACGTGGCAAACAGCGAGTGCTGACTCACCGAGACGCCGAGCCGCTTGGCGACCTCCGCGTCGGTCACGGGCCGGCCCAGCTCCATGGTCAGCTCCCTCACCGCCCGCCGCAGGCTGCGCAGCGTGTCCTGCGTTGTTGAAGTACAAGGTGAAGTACAAGCCCGAGTGTCAGCCGCAGAATGAGTGATGGTGTGTGCGCGCTACCACACGATACCAGATGGGTGGCGGCAGGAGGAGTGGCAGGCCAGCGCTCAACGGCTGCTGGCTCGCACATAATGCGCAGCAGCAACAGCGCACTGCGTGTACCACCTGCACACACAGCTGCCAGCCACCAGGGCTGTCGCACCCCCCCCCCCTCCGCAAACCAGCCGCACAAAAAGCGGTTACGCAGCTTGTAACTGTCAATAACTGTCACCAGCACACGCACTCACGTGTACGTGCACGGGCAGGCGGATGGTGCGGCCCTGGTGCAACAAGCGGCTACCCGGCTTTACACTGTCAATAACTGTCGCCGGGCAAACGCACTCACGCCCCATGGTCCGGGAATTGCGCGGCAAGCGGCTGCACGCTGTAACTGTCAATAACTGCTGCCAGCGAGCGCACTCACGTGTACGTGAACGGGCAGGCGGATGGTGCGCCCCTGGTCGGTGATTGCGCGTGTGATGGAGAGCTTGATCCACCACGTGGCGTACGTGGAAAAGCGGAAGCCACGCTCCGGGTCAAACTTTTCGACCGCCTTGACCTGCGGCGGCAACACATTACAAACGCCGCGGCAATATGTGAGATGTCTGTATTGCTGCGGTCTGCTGAGCAGCAGGGCGGGGTGTGTGTGGTGCGCCGTCGCTGCGCGCCACGCTGTTGCTTACTGCGCGCGCTGCCGCAAGCCGGTTCGCTATCACGCACTCAGCAGGCGTTTCTTTTGCCTGCCATGTCTTTGGCAGCACTTAGCAGCCGCTGCTGTACTTGGCAGCAGCTATGTGCCCAGCGGCAGCTACTGTGCTCAGCAGCAACTTCAAAAGAACTCACCAGCCCCAGGATGCCCTCCTGCACCAGGTCCGAGAGGTGCATACGCGCGTACGCCCCCGGCTGCGCCTTGTGCCTTTTGGCCAGGAACAGCACCAGCCGCAGGTTCGCGTTGATCATGGCAGCCTTAGCCGCTTGCCCATCGGCAAGGGCACGGGCGAACTCGTCATCCGCCTGCCAGCCGCCACCAAACCCGCACCGCGCAGCCCACTCCGATAACGTGGGCTCTCTCTGTAGCTCAGAGGTCTGGACAGAGAGTGGGGGGGGGCAGCACACGGGGGACCACCGCAGGCACCAGGTTCGTGAGCGCAAGGCAGGAAAGAGTGAGGTGGCAGCGCGCAGCAGCAGCGCAGTCACATGCGAGGGCGGTGGCAGGCTTGGCGAGAGTCGTTTGGCACTGATTGCTGATTGATTTGGTTCTAGAGTGTGTGCTGGGGAGAAGCGATGTGCGTACTCAACGGTCACGGCCGACCACACCCGCAGCCCAACCAGCAGCGGCAGCGTGCTACCGCAGCAGCAGCCGGGCTGCCACGGCACCTCAGCAAGCACGCTGCAGCACTGCCTCCGCAGTGCGGGCGCAGCAGCAGTGACGCGTTTGGTGTGGCACCCTTTTGCTCAGCAGAAACATAGGGTGAGGTGGCCCCTGTTTCAGCTCTCCGGCGGGCGCCGCCACGCACGCCGCGCGCCCGGCGCATGTGTGGAGCGTGCTGCCATGCTGCTTCTCATGCTGTGTGCGGGGCGGGATGACTGGTGGGTGCGTGCGTGTGGCGGTGGTGTGTGCGGTGGCAAGCTGCCTGCAAAAACTGGCTGACAGGCGTTCACGTACGCCCTGAGTGCGTGTGAAGCAGCGAGGGCCGCATGTCTGCTTGTGTACGCACCAGGCCATGGCGCAAGGCGTCCCACAGCATGCGTTGCTGCACGAGCCTCGCCAGGGTAACCTCCTCCTCCTTCGTCAGCAGGTCCGCCATGGGTGCCTGGCAGAAATGCTTGCTGCCGGTGTGGGCTGTGTAGGGATCGACCACCGTGATGTCAACAGTGGGTGCCTCGATGACCGTGGCCACACGCCGCCTGGGGGGGGCCAGGGCGGTGATGGCGATGCGGGTCTGGGTCATGCCTCCAGAGGGAGCCCAGGCAGGCAGGGGGCGCACCAGGGGCCTGCGGTGGAGGCAGCCGCACAAAGGCCAACGTGGCCGGCGAAAAAAACCATAAGTTGCACGTTCACACAGCGCAGAGTGCAGGCAGGCACACATGCAGCGCACAACACGGCAAGGAGGAATCTCAGGGCAGCAGCGTACCTGAAGCGGTGGGTGCGCGCCGGGGGGGCTGCGGTGCCGGGGGCGAAGGCCTGGGCCGTGGCGACCAGGCCGGCGCACGCCACCACCCTCTGCAGACGCATCCTGGTGGCTGTGCGGCTGCAAGCGGTGGGGGTGGAGGATACCCTGAAGCGCTGGCGGTGTGGCGGCCGTGCCTGTTGCGAGAGCGCGGCTGTGGCTGGTGGCACGTGTCGGGCGCCCGGTTGTGTGCCCTATACCAATGAGAAGTGGTGAGAGTGCCTCAGCCCGCCAGTGATGCTCTCTGCTCAAGTGAAACTGCTCACGTGCGCGCGACGAAAGCACACACGCGCGACCACAACAACACATGCAATGGAGCGTGCCCGGTCCCGTCTCTCTCCGTGGGAAAAAAAAGTGTATTTTTTAAAAGTTTTTTAAAGAAAAGTGCCCAGAGATTTGGCGCCCAATTCTCGCAAAAGGGTGATCCTGCGCGAAGGCAACTTGAACAGCACTGAAGGTGACGCGTGACTGGCGGCGGCAGCACCAGCAGGGATGGCGGGAAAGGGTGGAGTGTGCCTATCTCCCTCCACCACTCAGCTGTGCCCCCGGGTGCGGGACTGCTGAAGGGTGGGGGGGATTGTCGCTGCTGCGCTGCTTCGATAGGCAGCAGCAAGTTGCGGGAGGAGATCACCAGCGCAAGGCCCGGAGCCTGTCCACAGCGATGGAGCGCTATCAGAAGCTGGAGAAGGTGGGTGTGACGACTGCCAACGCAGCAGCATCCTGCCTCTTGCCTTGTCCCACACTCCAATTCCGCGTGCACCCAAGGCAGTCCACGTTGGCGCAGTCAACACACGGCACGCGTGTCGAGCACCCCAGCACGCAGTTGAGCCATCATGTGTGTGTGTTGTGTTTGACCAGAGAGGCAAAGACGGTCACACGCCACTTGCTGCCACCTGCTTCGGCTGCCGCGCGCGCCCGACAGATAGGGGAGGGCACGTATGGCGTGGTGTACAAGGCCAAGGACCGGGTGACGAACGAGATCATTGCGCTGAAAAAGATCAGGCTGGAAGCGGAGGACGAGGGCATACCCTCCACCGCCATCAGGGAGATTTCACTGCTCAAGCAGCTCCAGCACCCAAACATCGTCCGCCTGTACGATGTCGTGCACACGGAGAGGAAGCTCACGCTCGTCTTCGAGTACCTGGACCAGGTGGGGGTCGTGTGGGGGGCACATCCGGGTGTTTGTCGGCAAACACTTTTTGTTCATTGCTATCCCTGTCCCAAAGCAGCTCTGTGCACACATTCTCGGGAGCAGCAGCACGTATGCATATGCGCATACGCAGTAAAGCTCACGACGTTCACAGTCATGCGCGCTCCCGGCATTGGAGCCGATCTCCACGGCCGCCCAGGCAATTGCAAATCTCCTCCCTCGCTCAACGGCGCATGCCAGCATGGGTGTTGCACACTGCACCACCCACCACCTGCGCCGCCCCGGACGCGCTGATTGCAGGCTGCTGACGTGCAGACGCAGTTGGACGCAGCACAGCAGCAGGCTGTGGCAGCGGACGCCAACAGCCCTCAGACCGTTGCTGAGCTTCTTTCTGTGTTGGCTGCGGTGCGCGAGAAGCTGGCCTCACTGAAGCACGAGGCTGCCGCCGCTCAACACAGAAAGAAGCTCAGCAACGGTCTGAGGGCTGTTAGCGTCCACTAACACGGTCTGCTGCTGCGCTGCGCCCAGCGACTTCTTCACGTCGGCAGCCTGCAGTTAGCGCGTCCGGGCTGGGGGCGGCGCAGGTGGTGGGTGGCGCAGTGTGCAGCGCCGCCCATACTTGCATGCGCCGAGCGAGAGAGGAAGTTTGTGACTGGTGGGCCGGGGAGACCGGCTGCAAACCGAGTGTGTGCATCACTGTCAAGTAAGCCTATCATGAGCGAGCCCAGCTGCTTCCTTCGAGGTATTTATCTTGTTCCTAGGGCGATTGCTGCCCATGGACTTGGGTCCACTAAAAGATGTAAGTGTTTACAAATGCGCGCATGAGGGTTTGTTAATCTTCCTGTGCTTGTGCACGCTGCTGCGCCAGCAACGGCGAGATGGAGGACGCGTGCTATGCCCAGCATTTGCGCAACAGTATTTGTGGTTGTGCCCAGCCCCCATGACACCTCCATGACCTCAACATTGTACTGTGACCCTTGCTCAGCAACAGTATCAGGACTGTCGGCGTCCGCTGCCGCAGCCTGCTGCTGCGCTGCGCCCGGCTGCTTGCTGAACGTTGCTGCGCTCGCCGCTGCTGACGGAGGACGCGCGCCATGTCCAGTATTTGTGCAACAGTATTGTGGTTGTGACCCGCTCCCATGACATCACATTTGTGCTGTGACCCCTGCTCGGCAGGTCACATCTGAAACCCCCTGCAGCCTGTGCACCATGTGCTCCTGCGCTCTGCGCCCCGAGGCCTAGACCCCCCCCCCACACAGCGCTGCTGCTGAGCACACTGCTGCTGCTGAGCACGCCTGAAAATGTTGAAGTTGCCCTGCGCACCTGCCGCCAGGCGCTCGTGCCTGCGTTGCCGGCACCTGCACCTGGTCATGATTTGATACTTCAGTATATGTTTACCAAGTGACTGGTTTCATGTGTGCTCTCGCGCGCGTGCACGCACAGGACCTCAAGAAGTACCTGGACGTGTGCGAGGGCGGACTTGAAGTTGGGGTGTTGAAGTCCTTCCTGTACCAGCTGCTGCGCGGCGTCGCGTACTGCCACCACCACCGCGTGCTGCACCGCGATCTCAAGCCACAGGTGCCCACACAATTTCATATGATGCTTTTGTTATGACACTCATGTGGTTTTGTGCTCAGCATAGCCAGCGCCCCCTTTCTGCAGTGTTGCCGGGGTGGGTTGCGCGCCGGCTAGTAGCCGCAGGTACCCCACATGGTTGTATATATTCTTCAGTCGAAATATACTCTTAAAATTTCTTTTGGGTACTTTCTTTGCCTTCATGTTTTTATGTGCTCAGCACGCCCAAGCCCGTGATGCAGGCAAAGCACCCTTTCTGTGGTCCCACTGGGGGGGTGTTGCGCGCTAGCTCCTATTCGCCAAGCGCTCGCGTGCACCAGGTGCCATGCTAGCAGGACCGCAGTAACCTGTTTTGAACTTACTTGAAGTACTATCGTCACTGCAGCACTTCAACTTCCGTAGCGCCGGCGCTTGCATGCCAGCACGCCGCCGCCCCCGCGCCGCTGGCGTTGGCGCATGCACAGTGCACATGTAGTACTACATGCGGTGTGCATAATATCATACTTCAGCTCGTGTGTATGTGCATGTTACCTACTTCAAGTATACTTTTTGAAGTATTTTGCATCCCTATACTCGTACTGTAGTACATGAGCATTCTGACACTTCTTGGAGCACAAGCACAGGGAGCCTGCAGTGGTGGTTGCACGGCTGCAGCAACGCAAGGTGGTGAGCCAAGGCGGCTCCAGCTCGGCCTGGCATCCCTCAGGACTAGTGATGGGTCACAGCGTATAATTTTCGCATTATACGCCGTATAACGTATGTAAATACACCGTATAACGTATACACTATACGGCAAATACGCCGTTTATCGCGGTTTTGGGCGTAGAAATACACCGTAACTTGTACAACGTATAAAACACGTTATACGCCGTGACCCATCACTACTCAGGACATGCCTCCCTGCGCCACCCCATCCATGCCTCCACCCAGTTTTCACTTCACCACTTGCAAGACCCTGTGCTGGGGTGCAGCAGACAACACCACCGCCTGTGCTGCACTGCCGTTGGTGTGACGGCCTTGCTGCTGCTGCCACTGCGGCTGCTGCTGCTTCTGCTGCCACCGCCGCTTCCGCCGCCGCTGCTGCCGCCACCGCTGCCGCTTGCTGCCGGGTTGCTTCTGCTGCCGCTGCCATCCCTGCCGCTATCACTGCTACTGCCGCCGCTGGTGCCGCCACCGCTGCTGCTGCTGCCGCGCCGCCGCTGCTGCTGCTGCCGCTGCTGCTGCACCCTTTCTTCTGCTGAGCACCTCAGAACCTGCTGATCAACAGGGAGGGCGAGCTCAAGCTGGCGGACTTTGGGCTGGCGCGCGCGTTTGGCATACCTGTGCGGAGGTAAGACCCCCCACACACACCCTAAACCCTGAAATTTGGCATGCCGGCACATGGCAATTTTGGAAGTGCAACTTTTGGGACTGCGCAAGCTGCATGCCGTGTGTGGCATATCTGTGCGGAGGCTAAGACCCCCACCCCCCTCCACACACCCTACTTCAAAAAGTATTCCGCTTGGCGTGCTGGCATATGCTGCGTGTGCTGTGTGTGATAGCTGTTGTTGTTGGCATAAACGACCTGCAAGTGCGCAAGCTGCGTGCCATGTGCGGCATGCTCACCAGCGGCCACCTTGTGTCCACCTGAGGCGCTCGTGGCATCCCTGTCAGTGCCAGTTATCTATTGTGGCAGGCGAAGTACGCATGGTGCCAACACCACTAACACCCGAGAAGGAACAAAAGACAGTCCTCATGTTTTGGTGCGCTTTATAAGTAGTGGTGGGTCACGGTGTATAACGTGGTACCTTTCTACGCTACACAAACTACGGCGTATTTCTATATTTTCATACGCCCAGAAAAGCGGTATACGGCGTATTTGTCGTATGGACTTCATCATATTTACCTGCGTTGTACGGCGCATAATGCAAACTTCATACGCTGTGACCCATCACTACTAATATGTGTCTCCCCTGCTGGCCCCTGCAACCCTGCGCTGCTGTGGCTGCAGCTACACGCATGAGGTGGTGACGCTCTGGTATCGTGCACCAGATGTGCTCATGGGGAGGTGAGCACCAAACGTGGCTGCAAATGCTGAGCACTGTTGCTGCTGAGCATTGTCGCTCTAAATCTCATACTTGAAGTATCGTTTCAAGTAAGTGGATGTGCTCATGGGGAGGTGATCGCAAGCACGGGTGCAGCTGCTGAGCATTGCTGCTGAGAACTGTCACAATATCTCATATTCCAGCATTATTATAAATACTGTGACCATTGTCAATGGTCCACTTAAAAAGAAGTTGACGTGCTCATGGAGAGGTGAGCACCAACAAGCCCAGCTGCTGCACGTACCGCGCACTGGATGTGGTCATGGGGAGGTGAGCACCACACGCAGCTGCAACTGCTGAGCACTATTGCTGCTGAGCACCTTTTGCTGCTGAGCACTGTCGTGAAACCTCACATCCCGCAAGTACTTCTGAAGTATTGTATTGTAGTGTATTTATAAATGCGGTACCAGGTACTTTTGCACTAGTTGGTATCAATTCATCTTGAAAAAAAGTCGGATGTGCTCATGGGCAGGTGAGCACCAAACGCGGCTGCAACTGCTGGGCACTGTTGCTGCTGAGCACCGTCGCGAAACCCCGGAATTTACTGTAGTACCAGTTGGTAAATGGTTTTCATAAATAGGTGCGGTGATCGATCCATCTGAGCATTGTCGTCACACGAAAGCAGCACGCCCACACACATGCAACCCATTCAGCTGGCATGCGCACTGCACGACAAGTGTGTTCATTGTAGTTCATCAGCACACAATTGTGTGCGTGCAGTAACCCAGGCTATGCATGCCATGATTAAGCAGTGGTCATGCGCGATCCCCTAGTAGACATCCAGTGGTGAGTCCTCACAGTTTTGCGCATGAATGCAGTCAACAACAAGCAGTACCGCAAGCAGGCAGGCCGACAAGTACAGCATACATTGTGTACACCCCTGACCATTCAACTGGCCGTCATATTACTATACAATATACTATACATTAGGCAGCAATTACTTACTTCCGAAAAAAATGTACATTTCAAGAAGGTCTACATACTTCAGTAAATACATACATGTATATGGTACATCTAACTTGTCTGTGCGCCTGCGGTCGCGAGCTGCGCAGCCGTCGCTACTCCACTCCCGCGGACATCTGGAGTACATCATTATTTACTGTATACTTCTGAAGTACAATTCATGTGCTTGTCTGCATAGTATATTCACTAGGTAAACTACTACTGTACCACATGGTACATATAATGTGTACATAACTTGTCTGTGCGCCTGCCGCTCGCGCGCTGTGCAGCCGTCGCTATTCCACTCCCGTGGACATCTGGAGCATTGGCTGCATCTTTGCGGAGATGGCAAACGGCCGTCCCCTGTTCACGGGAACAAGTGACAAGGACCAGGTGAGGGCGGGCGTGTGCTCAGCAGCAGCAGGTTTTGCAAATTTGTCTTCTGTTCACAGGAGCAAGTGACAAGGGCCAGGTGAGGGCGGGCGTGTGCTCAGCAGCAGACTTTGCATCGTTGTCCTTTGTTCATGGGAACTAGTGCGCTCAGCAGCAGCCTTTGCATCTTTGTCCCCTGGTCACGGGAACTACTGTGGTGACAGGGACCAGGTGAGGGGCGGGCGTTTGCTCATCAGCAGACATGCAGCTTTGCTAACAGTCCCCTGCTCACGGGAGCCAGTGGCAAGGGACCAGGGGGGAGCGCGTATGCTCAGCAGCAGCAGAGTTGCACGCATCGTTGCCCGCTGTGCGTGGTGTCGGTTTTGCTGTCGACTGTCACACATGCAGTGGCAGTATGGTAATCCGCACACTGCATTGAAGTGCACCGCACTGTATTGCGAGCGCGCTGTGTGTAATCACATGTGGTGACCGCCATGCCTGCACATGCGGTGTGAAATACTTCGTATACTGAATTTTAGTACAAGGTAGTGAAATAACACTACTTTAGTACTAATAATACTACGTAGTACAGCATTACACGTTATTTATGTGGTGCTCATGTGTGACGTGTGCGCAGCTGGAGCGCACCTTCTGGCAGCTGGGCAACGTGGTGCAAAAACATACAGCTACAGCAGTGTTAACGTGTGACATACTGTACTTCTGAATAGACGTCCTGACATGCGTGATGTGTAAAATAGCTACTTTTGTACTTCTGGACATGCTGACACACTGCATGTGCCTGTGGTGTGGCGCGTGCGCAGTCGGGCCGCATCTTCCGGCAGCCGGGCACTTTGTCGAGAAAGTGTTGTACCATGGTACCATATATGTATGATACTATATACATGTATCATGTATGATACTTGTCACAAGACTTCGAAATATGAGGTGTAAAAAAATACTAGCTCTGAACACGCTGACACACTGCATGTACCTGTGGTGTGGCGTGTGCGCAGCTGGACCGCATCTTCCGGCAGCTGGGGACTCCCAACGAGGCCATTTACCCGGCACTGCGGGAGCTGCCAGAGTACCAGGTACGAAATTAGAGTTGCCACAACCGTCATTTTGGTCAAATTTTCTGTGTAAATCGTAAAAGTAAACTTGCAACTGTTGCATCAACTACAATGCTCATATAATACTTCAAGTATGCGGGAGCTGCCAAGAAAACAGTGCTGCCAACATCGTAGTTCCGGTCAAAGTCGCTTTGTAACACAGTAGAGGCCAGAATACCAGGTGTATGGCCAAGTTATACTGGTGTCAATTCGCGCCTGTGGGCGTGCAAACCCTATATTATATAATATGAATGTATATATTATATTATATTAAAATATGTTATATTTTTATTATATATATGTTATGCAAGCGAAGCAACGAGCATGCTTGGCCCTTCACCGGCCTACCCTACAGTACCATGTGGCACATAGCACCACCTACTGTTGGTGTTTACATACTTCGAGGTACTGCTGAAATATGCAAGAGGTGTTGCCTGGATTTCTAACCATGTGCCTGGTCCTTTCTACCCCATCGGCACTCAGGGAACTGCCAGATACCAGGCACGCTGCCAAGTGACACCCCTGCAGCAGCAGCATCTGCCACATGGCGTCACCCAGTTGTTCACATGTCACGTATCACTTCCGAAGTATGCTTTACTTCAAGTTTACTTCGTATAATATGTGTATGCATGTGTACGTCCTTCAGTATTAGAAGTATACACACATGTAGTACTTCAAAAAGTACGTAGCGCATGCCAGCCCAAGTGCTACTTGAAGAAGTGTGCTCTGGCGGTGGGTGAGCGGTGTCACTCTCCCAACACCTAGAGACCGAGGTTTGTCTGTCATGCAGCATGGCAGCCACCCGTGCCACAGCAAACCAGAGCAAAACTATTGAAGTTTGGAACCTTTGAAGTTGGCTTCTTAGAGTGGAGAACGGGGCTGCCCCATGTCCGTCGCTGCACCTGTTTGCAACCTCCCCAACACGTGCGAGCGCTGATCCCGCATGTTACACACAGATGTACGTTCACGTTACTTCGTGCCAGTGTATACATGTACTACTGTACTTCGTACTTCAGTAACTAAAAGTACACACACATGTTACATAGTACTACGTAGTATGTACACACGCAATTATAAATGTGTACTTCAGATGTACTCTTATTAAACTCCGCTTAGGGCGCGGAAAGCCCTTTGCACACGGTGCGTGTGACCAGAAAATCAGACAGGTAGCGGAAAACTGGGAATGCTCAGTACTCCAAGGGAAGCCTGTCATGTTGCCAGAGCACTACTCTAACTGATTACAGCCCCATGTCCCAGGGGACCTGCTCACGCCCCCCAGTACTACTGCTACTACTGAAGTGCCATTTAGGTATTTAAAAGTATGAATAAGTTATGTGCCGTAGTCACATGTTGTATTGCATGTACCTGAAGTGCTTGAAGCTGTATACCCTGTGAAGCATCAGTGATTCTATGTGACTGGATTGGCTGAATGCGACAGAGGCACAAACACAGATACGCTGTCATCTCTGCCTTGAGTGCGCGCTTGAAATGTCGCTAGAAGGATGCAGCAATAGCGCGTGTGCATTACACACCTGTGAGAGTTGACATGGTAGCTGTACCTGCTAAGTGAGCCAGGAGCACTGCCTGTGCTGGTGGCAGCAGTCAACGCGGCTGTAGTTCATCACACGCGCTTTATCCTAACAACCGCACCGAAAGCCCTTGCTCATACTTTGACGCAGTTGTGGCTTGTGGCATGTACACCGCTGTCCGCTGGCATGCGGCAGTGTGGGTGGCGGCGCCGCTTACCCGCGCAGGTGCATTCCCCTCCCGCAGTGTCACCAGCTAGTGCTAGTACTTCTCAAGTACCTGGGTAACTGTGCCGCTGCCTCCAGCAGTAACTGCCCCCCGCCCGCCGTTTTGCCTTGTCAGTAGTAAAGGGCCACAGCGTATGTAAACCTCGCGCTATATGTCTAAATACGGCGTATAAACGAACTCAAACTAACGTATCTGTGCGGAAAATACACCCGTATATATCGTGTTTTTGGGCGTACAAATACGTAGCCGTACGCCGTGTTTTGTACCACATTCGGTACTTCCACGAAAAGTAGTATGAAGGAAGTTGTACGCTGCGACCCATCACTGCTTGCCAGCTACAGCACACGCCAGGGCCAACTACTTGCTGGTGATGCACGTCAACAGAGCAATAAATCAGAAAACAGGGAGCTTCACCCACCTGTGCGGGCGAAAGTCGGGTGATTACCCAAGCACCGGACGTCACATGAGAATGACGACGCAGGTTTGCAAATTAGCCACGAGCGAAGGGGGGCGAGCGTGGCCCGCCTGTGTGCACTGCGGCCGGCGCCCCAACTCGAGTAACCACTCAGGCATTTCACGGCACCATACAAGAATGACGATGCACAGTGACAGAGCAATAAGTAAGAAAACAGGGCGCATCACCCACCTGTGCGGGCGAAAGTCCACGCCGCAGCACTCCAGGTCCCCGTCCTCGCACGCCAGTAGATCCTCACCGCTCACCCCGCGCGCCGCAAACGCCGGCGCGTACGCACCCAGCCCCAGCAAGCTCAGGAATGCGCACACCTCCGCCACCCCCTTTCCCACTAGACCCCCCCCCCGTGGCCGCCGCAGAGTGCTCGCCACCGCGCCGCCGCCGGCGTCCGCCAGTGGTGAAGTTAGTGTGCGCACTGTTGAAGTTGCGACGGGGGACAGCGGGGCGGCGCGGCGCCGGCGCGGTTTCGTGCGCGCGCGGAGGAGAGACTCGGGGGGGGGCGTGCAGGAGCGCAGCAGGCCCCGAGTTCTGCTGAGCATGCGGTCCACCATGTCCGTGCGCCACGTGCAGGGGGCCCAGGTCTGGCGCTGGGGCGGTCCCGGGTCGAATGTGGGCGGCGCGCTGCGAGGCCTCCTCCTGCCCTTGCTCACAGCTCCGCCCGACTGTGTGGCCTGCTGCTGCTCATCCGCAGCCGGTACTGCCTCTCTGACGGAACGCGGGGGCTCAGGGGGGCTGGTGGTGGCCCCCACTGGCGGCAGGCCGTCGCTGGGGCTGCTGCTGCACCAGGCGTCGGCGACCACGCGTGGGGCGCTGCACTCCCACTGCTGCTGCTGCTGTCGCTCCCTCCTATGGTGGCGACGGAGGCGGGGCGAGTCGCAATCAGCACCAGGGCAAACTGCCCTTGGCTGGTATCTGGAGGCCTCGCTGGCGGCAGTTGGCAGCGCGTAAGTCCTTCTGCTGCTGGCTGGGGTGGGGCTGCTTGCCCGGTGGCGCCTGGCTCGCCCTATGCGCAGAGCGACAGCCGCTGACGGCGAGGGCGGCAGGGGTGCTGCGGCGTCGAAACCCGCCGCCTTTGCTGTCAAGGCGTCGCCACCGTGGCGCAGCTCCTGCCTCTGTAGCCACAGTTGGTTCAGGCGTCTCATCTGCAGGTCTAGCAAGTCTTGGTGCAACTGATTCACAGCCATGGCTGGAGGTGCTGCTTCTGCAGCGCCCCCCCAGCCTGAAACTCTGGCGTAGGGGCAGCTCACTGCTGCTGGCAGCTGGTGCGTTGCTGGCGTGTAGCTGGTGTGTGCGAGGTGCAGAACTGTGTGTGTGGCTGCTTTTCCGTTCCGGCTTACAGTTTCACCGAAACCGTTGGAAGCCAACGTCGCCAGCGTTCGCAGCTGTGCAAGGAGGCACACCGCCCGCACGTGATTACTGGCATAGCTCCCAGCAGCAGCAATGCTGGTGTCTCCCTTGGAGGCTTATCAATCAACCGCACCAGCCGGAGTGCGGACAAGCAGGCAGGCAGGCAGGCAGGCAGGCAGGCAGAACGAATTGTAGCCTGCAGGTTGACGGCCTTGGCGGAGTGTCACGCCGAAGCTTGAACAGATGGTTTTCCTCTTTGGTGGTGGCAGCATAAACTTGGTTGGCATTCTGTTCACAGAGGGTGGAACCTCACTACTAGTAGTCATGCGCCATGGCATGTCAGCGTGCCCGCGAGCTCAGCACTGACAACCTCATTTTTCCCCTTTAAAAAACAATGGGCAAGGCCCACTAAATGCACTGCAAGTGCCACACACACTGACTGTGACAGAGCGCCGGGTGCTGGCTTGCACCCAACCAGAAACTCTTGGCAAAGAAAGGCACACCACAACACTGGAGCCGCCGCCTCCGCCTCCGCCACACCTTCCATGCCACGGCGCGCGAACCGTCCAAGAGAGCAGGCGCGCCCACCGACATGCGACCGTCCGCAGTCCCCACCTCACACCTTATGTGCCACCACCGCGTACAGCGGGTCCCCCCCGCCCCTGCCACCCTTCCCAAACTCGTGCATGACGTCCAGCGCCCGCGGCTCGCCAAAGCCGCCGCCGCAGTAGTGGAAGTATGCGCCGACGGTGTAGACGTGGTCGACGTCCGCCGCGCCGCTCCACAGCGCCACTGCCTTGGTGAGGAAGAGGCGGTCGCTGAAGATGATGGCGGCGGTGCCGCCGCGGCGGAGGACGCGCCCAACCTGCTCAGCGTTTGCGCACAGGGATGCACGGCTTGCGCAGGTTAGTAAGGTTTGCAGAATGAAAGCCGCAGGGGCGCGACATGTGGTATATATGGGAATGGAGGGCCACAAGTCACCACAAAAGAATGCCACAGCTAGCACCTGTGCCAAGAGCATGCCGCGTGCTAGACAAAAGGCCGAGTCCGCAGGCGATGTGTGGGCACTGCAGGGACCCTCTGAAAAATTGTCACTACCGAAAGTGCTTCAAAAACGCATGAAGTGAAACACCATAAATGATTTGTTGATCATCGGTGTGTATCAGTTCAAAAAAACTGTGTCAGAAAATTGTCGCAGTCTCCAGCGCATGCGCGCTGCCAGCACAAGTCTTCCCTGTGCAGCAGACCCTGGTCACAACATTGCAACCGCAGGCGCGTGCACCGCATGCGCGGTGCAAGCGTGCTCAGCGCATTGAATGGCGTGCTCAGCAGGCGAGGCGCACCACATATTGTCCCCCACCTCGCGCATGACCTCCAGCGGGCGCACCAGGTAGTCGATGGACAGCGCGCAAACCACCGCATCAAAAGATGCGTCGTCATAGGGCAGCCGCGGGTCAACATTCAGGTCCCGTACCACATACTCGGTCAGCTGCCTGCAGGGGGTTTGGGGGGGGGGGGCGGGGGGGATGAGTGCGGGGGGAGCACTTTGAGGTCTGAATGTCTTGACAGTGAGCAAGCGGGTGTGTCACACATACCACGGCACGAGTGGCAGGGCACTGCAGGGGAAGGCGCAACCACACGTGCTGCATGTGCCGCAAGCATGCCATTGCTGTGCAGACCACGCAACGCACACGTGCGAGACGTATGCAGCACGGGGCGGTGGCGGCAGCGGTGCTCAGGAGCAGCCGTGTCCAGTGCGCAGGGCAGCGGTGCGCTTGGCGGCAGCAGTGCTCAGCAGCAGCTGTTTGCTCTGCGGCGCTCACCCGTTGAGGCGCAACTCGTCGGCATTCATGCCGAGCCCCGCGACGCGCGGCACCGCCGCCCCCCTGTCGCCCGCATACTGCGGCGGCAGGTGGCTCACGTGCGAGGCGCACAGGTCCAGCACATCCGGCAGCCGCGAAAACCCTTCCGTAACTGCCGCCGAAACCGCTGAAACCGCGGCGCCCGTGGAGGCGCCGCCGCCGTCACCGGTGCTGCTGAGCAGGGGCCTGCTAGTGCTCAGCAGCAGCTCGCGCGGCACGTCCCGCAGCAGCAGTTGCGCGTAGAACGAGCTCAGCGCGGCGACGGCGGGCGCGTCTATGTGCTCCACGAGCTTTGGCGCGTCGTAGAAGAGGGCGTCAGCGCGCGGGTCTAACCGTGCAAAGTCGGAGCGCGAGAACAGCACTTCGGGATCCCATTCCGCGTTCTGCAGAACCGCCGCCACCTCTGCGGGCGTGGGGCGGGGGGCGCGCCCCTGCACGGCCCACGCGCTGTGCGGCGGCAGCAGCGAGGAGGCTGCGACTGCCGCCGCCGCCGCTGTGAATAGGTGCCTCCGCTGCAGGGGCAGCGTGGGGGGGGGAGGGCGGTGGCTGCGGCGGTGCGCGGCGGTGGCGTCGGTTGTGGTGGCGGTGATGGCTGTGGGGCGGCTGTTGCGGCACCTGTCACTGCAGTAGCGAACCTCGTCCCAGACCTTGTCCCATTTCTGCATGGCGGTGTGTGGGATGAGCGGAAGTAGCGGGGGGTTGGCGGGGGGGGGTGGGGGGAAGTTGAGCACATGGCCGAGCTGCTGCTGTCCCACAATCAGCCACAGCAGCAGCAGCACAGCGGCGCACAGGGGCTCTGCACTAATGTCGGACCATAAGGCAAGATGTGACCACTCCTGCACAACAGCACACCAAGGCAGCCAAAATGAAACGCAAGGCCGTGGTCATGTACACACCTTCCTCCACGTGAAAGGCCGGCCGCAGGTGGCGCACACTTTCGTGGGAAGGTCACCTTTGGCAACTGCCTTGCCTTTACTCCTGCTACCCCCCTGCCCGGCCGCAGCGCCTTCCCTCTGCCTGCCCATGCACAAGGCTCTCGTCTGATGCAGCTGGGCCCTGCTGCGGCTTCCATTGCTGGTGGTGCCAAGTTCGATTGGCGGGAGAGCAGCCAGCCCCCGGTGCTGGTGCAGGTAGTGGTGGTGGTGCAGGGAGACCAGTGATCTTGCGCCGCTGGCGCAGCAGGCCAGGGCCACCGCGGGCACGTGGTGTCGCATCCTCTAGGCAGCACACTCCGCGGAAGTGAGAGCGAGAGAAGGAAGTGCTGCTGCGCAGCTGCCTCGTCAGGGCGACTTAACGCGGAACAGTCCCGAGAACGTGCTCCATTTATCGGAGCGGGGGCGACATATCGGATCAGCGGGGGGAGGCTCCCCGGGGGTGAGCATTGCAATTGGGACACACATGTAGTTGGGGATGTAGGCACTGCTCTGGTGGATTACAGCCCCATGTCCCAAAAGACATGTTTCTATTCCCACCCAGCTCCTGGCACACCATTCTCCCCCCACACATCTGCGGTCTAAAAGATGAGCAGGTAAGTTTTGGACAGCTCCAACCATCTGAAGTTGCACTATGAATCGTGAAGCAGGTTAGCGCAATCGGATGCTGAGGCTCTGTGTGTTGTAGGAATGTGTGGTGGTGCAGGCTACAAGAAGC